>LAXH01000023.1:103659-117509 GCA_001006505.1 Tilletia horrida
AGGAGAGGAGAGGAGAGGAGAGGAGAGGAGAGGAGAGAGTGGGCCCATGCCTGCCTCGCCTCTGGGCAGAGTCTTCAAAAGAGGGGAGACTGAGAGAGAGAGAGGAGCAAAATCAATCTTGTCCCTTAACAAACAAAGGACGGCAACCAGGCACAGGCACAGGCACACACACTTGCACTTGCACTACTGTGGAACCTGAGTGGTGTCGGTGTTGGTCCCTTCACTACTCTTTGCTTCACCCATCTTCTCCTCCAGAGGGATCGCCGGCACTCCACTCTGGCTGATCAACAGCAGCAGAAGCGGCCACCGCAAAGGAAGCTTCTCTTTCCATCTTATCGTCTACCATACCATACCATACCATACCATACCATACTCTTCCTTCCTCTTCTTCTCTGCTCTCTCTTTCCATCCTTCTGCGCTCTCTCTCTCCCTCTCGCTCTTTCCAAGCAGACCCTCATCTTCATCTACATAACGACTTACTCGTACCTTCACCGCATAACATACACTACTTAACGCTCAACCAATTGGCCTTCCATCTTACCCATTCGACAAGCTGGACCGCATCCTCAGCAGCAGCCTTCCTCTCATCAGCCTCCAATCAAACACCGGCTCAGAGGACCGCATCAGACTGCAACTCACATACAGGCACCTGCCATGCAGAGTCCGCCCACACATCACGGTGGTGCCTCCCCGTCCTCGTCCTCCTACTCCAGGCCAGACTACCCTCGCACATCCTCATCCAGCAACTCGGGTCTGCAACCACACAGACGCGGCCTGCACGAGGGTGTTCCCATCGACGTAGAGGGCTCAGACGACGAGTTCGGAGGCGACGACTACGCCCGCTCCCTCCGATCCTCCAAGCTCGCCTCTCTTTCAGAAACCACGAGGAGCAGCTACGATGGCCTCTCCTACCTCAACTCCGAGGCCTTTCTCATCCCTCCCGTCCCCACCGATGTCCCCACCACGGCCCGCTCCAATTTCTCCGACGAGCGTTTCTCCCTCTCTCAGAGAAGCAGCACCTCTGCCGCAAACTCGAATGTCGAAGACGCTTCTTCCCGCAGATCAAGCCAGCAAGCAGACGATGAGGAACAGTACAGCAGCAGAAGCCGGCTAGACCAGCCAGCATCAATGCTGCAACCGGTTCCCGACTCTGCTCGGGCGGACCGCCGGGCCAAATCACCCGCAGCATCATCCATCTCCAGCAGCGACTCGGAAGGTAGCCACATGGACGCCGTCATTGTCAACTTGCAAGAGATACCAAGTCCCAATGCGGGTCAGCGCGCCCAGGTCGTTCCCAAACGAGATATGAGCAGGCCATCGACGGCTACAAGCTCTCAGACTGCCCTGGGCAGATTCCGAGAGCATTCAGGAAGCACTGGCCCGGCCAGTCCAGTCACATCAACACATCGAGGTGGCAGCATCGGAGCCCCTTCTTCTCCCCGCGTCGACACATCCTCGCATACTGCGCGCAGGGCAGGCAGCTTCAATGCCTCCACAGAACAATCTAGAAGGCCGCAGCAGCAAGCGTCGGAAAATCTCTCGTCGAGCTATGCCTCCCTCTCTGTCAAGGCGACCCCTCCCACAAGGACATCGCCACGAATGCCCGCTGCAACCCTTGCGCGTCCTTCGTCCTCCTCTACCACGTCCTCTCAGACAGCCGCTGCCTCCTCCGCCTCCTTCTCCACACCCCTCCTTGCCGTCTTGACCACACCGCTCAATCCTGCATACAATCGCGCTACAGCCTCGCCCCGCAGTGCGTCCGTCTCAACTTCCTCTCCTGGCTTGACTGCGCCTCCCCCGGCTGCAGTCTCTAGCGTGCGCCGGTACGACGAGTACTCCACGCGCTCGGCGTCCGTCTCTTCCAGTGCTGGATCGACGAAGGGGGCCGGAAGCGGCACCAGGTACAACTCCAGCGGAGCGGGTCACAGCAGCAATAGCGGTGTCATGCGCTCCGCCTCAGCTGATGATCATGGAAGCCCCTCGGCCCCTCGGCCCTCTTTCGCATCTTCATCGGCGCAGCACAGCAGTAACAGCCACTCCTACAACACCACCAGCGGCAGCAGCAACACTGGCTCCTACCGGGCAACAACATCAGCAGCGGCAGCCGCAGCAGGCGCGGCCTCTGCCAAGTCGCAAAGCGTGGAAAACCTCCATTCCCAATCGTCGTCGTCCATGACCGCGCCCTCGTTCAGCCGGCGCCAGAGCGGTACCAACTCGATCGGCCGCTCGGCCCCGCCGAACCCGCTCAATCTCCAATCATCGTCTCGCAGCTTCTCGGGACGTGGGTTCGGCCAGAGCGAGTCGGTGGAGAACCTGCAAGACGGAGCTTGGGCCGGGCGCGGCGGGCGGGTGCAATCGCTCGGCAATGGTGAACCGTCTCCGAACGGAACTTTGGGTGGGGGTAGTGGCGGCGCCGGGCCGGGAGAGATTGTGCCTCCCTCTCCTGGTGCGAGCAGTGTGCGGAGCTCGGGAAGTCGGTTCTTGTCTGTGGGGAGGAAGTGGCAGGGATATATGCATGGAAACAGCTCGACAGAATCGGCGGGCTCGTCGGCGCTTCAACAGGGGCGACCTTCTACGATCAACAGCACTAATACTTTCGGCCCTGGTGGTGCTGCTACTATTACAGGTGCTAATGGCAGCGGTGCAGGTGGAACAGCGACCTCGTCTTCTTCTTCTCACCCACGCACGAGGAGCATCTCTAACCGCTCAGACGGATTCCACGGCGATGCGCCTTCTAGCTCTCTCGCCACAACGCCCTCCAATGGAGGTCATCACCCTTACTCTGCTCAAAGCCGGCCCAGCACCGCGGGCAGTGGGCCCGTCGACGCGTCCACTTTCCCACGTCCGAATGCGCTCAACGGCGCCACGTGGGCCCAGGCATCAGCCGCAGCCGCAGCAGCAGGCAGCGGCCAGCGCTCTCCCGAACGCGCCTCTTTCACGACGGGCTGGGAAAAGATGTCGCAAAAGCCGTCCACAACGGCACCCGAGTCTGCGCAGCGCGTGCTGACGGAGGACGATGTCGAGTATGAGGAGGCGACGCATTGGGGCGAGCCAAGCAGCCTGTTTGGAATTCGGCGGAGGCTTGTGGCCAGTGTTCCTGACTTGGGGGCCAAGTCTAGCACCTTTGGGACCGGAAAGAGTAAGAGTCGGACAATGATGGAGCTGCCGGCGATGCCGCAGACGGCACTGCTGGGGGAGAAGGATTATCGAAAGATGGAGGAACGACTGGAGCAGCGGGAGAAGGACTTGAGTGTGGAGGTGTTGGCAGAGCAAGAGTTGGCTACTGTCAGCTTGGTCGTCTTTACGGAGCAGAGGGAGGCAAAGTGGATCACCAAGGGCCCTGCGTCCCCGCATGGTAGGTTTCACAGAGCAGCAGTGTGCATCTTCTCCTCTCCGTTCAGCTTATCTTGAAACCCTGCGTTCTTCAGCTCTTCCCATGGACCACTTGCCGAGCATGAACGATCCGTGGGGAGTCCGCATTGATGCGAAAGGAATCGTTGCACGCAAGAAACTCAAGTCAAACATCGAGCTTGTCTCTACGCGTACGACCCTGCGCTGTCCGGAGTGCACTGTAGTGCGGCAGACTCGCATGAATGTTCAATGTGTGAGTATGGTATGCTGGGGGTCCTTCCTTTGATCTCCCTGGCAACTGAAGTGAAACTTGGTTTGGATGGCATCGGTAGCATCTCTGCCGAGGTGTTGAGGCGGTGGAGATGGTCTACGTTGTCTTGGTGACAATTCGAATGGCAAACTTCACGCCCATGCAACTCCCATCCGCCCTCATCTCGGGAGTAAAGCAGCCCCACTTCCACTACTATGAAGGCGACCCAACCATGCGTGGCGCAGCGTTGCAAGAACGCGCGGTGGACAGCGCCTTGACGGCGGCGAAGCGGGTTGGGCAACAGCACTACGCTGTCCACGGCTCCAAGCTGCTGATGGTCAAAGCTCGGGTCGATCGGCGGCGGATCACGAGCGTGGCCGTGCTGTCGACCAAGACGGGCAAGAGGCGCATGTTTGACTTGTCAGACGGACACGACGGCAAAGTACTAGAGACCACGCCCGGACGGCGGGCCACGAATGGCGGTGGTGCTGGAATCGGGCCTGGTGGGCTGGCGGAAGATGCGGCCAGCATGTACAGTGGACCTCCTCGGACGCCGTCGACGGATAAGCCTGGATCGCCCAGAGCAAATGGAGGGGAATACGAGCATGGCGGACAGGGCGCGAATGGGGCGGCGTACCAGCACGCAGGCGGCGGCGGCGGCGGCGGCTCCTCGTCGTTTGGCAAAGGCTTGGGTCGCAAAGGCAGCATGCCTTCGGTGATCAAGCAGGGCACTTCACGATTCGGACGGCGGGGTAGCACCGACGATTCGGCCACGATTGGCAGTGGCGAGAAGGGTGGCGCCCACGGAGGGGGAAGCGGGGCCAAATTGCGCAAGAAACTGTTTGGATGAGCACGTGCGACCGTCTGGGTAGCGGACCAGAACAAACACGACTTTCCAGAATCGCCAACCGTGCGGCTCACACCTTTTCCGCTCTTTCCAACGCATACATACACGAACAGGCTCCCTTTGCTTCAAAGTTTGGCAGCACACACGCAGTTCTTCAAGAATGAGACAATCAGCTTCGACAGCTAATCTCGACTTTCACCTTCCTTTGGGCTTTTCTCCATCCTCCCGCTCGGATTCCTCACTGCTTTGTTCTCCTGACCTGGGTCATAGTTTACCAGTAGCTTATGGGGGCCTTCAAATGTCATATATTCAGTCATTGCTGCGACATCGTTCTTCTACGCACGCCTCGGAGCAGCGAAGGTCAGCCAGACTGGCCATTGCGTGTTTACAGTACGAGTACATGAGTCTGGCTTGCCTTTGTTCGCTTGCCAAGTTCCCACGCCTCGACCTTCCAACGCACGGGGCGCAAGAAGAAAGTTCTCATCTGGCAGCCAGGAACGCATGCAGCTGGCTGACCTCCATCATCACCTCATCAGCCAAACGATGTCGCAAGCATTCGTCGACGCCGTCAGTCGACTGTCCTCTGCCCTCGACAGAGACGACATTCCCTGGAAGAACCTCGTCCAGGCATTGCTCGTCACAGTCTACGCCTTTGAGACGGGCCTTCAGCTCCGTCAACACGCTCATTACTCTCCCAAACGACACCCTTCTCCTCCGTCCATCTTACAGTCCCACATCAGCCAGGAGACCTTTGTCAAGTCGCAGGCATACGGTCGGGCCAAATCACAGTTTGCGCTCGTCTCGGGCCTGTACGCTCAGCTGATCACAGCTGCCATCATCCACTTTGACATCTACGCACACGTCTGGGCGGCCTCGCAGCTCTTCCTCAACACCAATGGCTTCCACCGACTGCCATTCTCTCTACCCAAGGGCGAGATTGCAGTCTCGATCGCCTGGACGATTGGCATGTTCGTGGTCCGGGAACTGCCCTCGCTGCCGCTCACCTACTACCAGCACTTTGTCCTCGAGGAGGCTCACGGCTTCAACAAGATGACTCGCACCCTCTTCATTTCCGATACTCTCAAGCAATGGGCGATTGGGCTCGTCATCGGCTGCCCGCTGATCGGAGCCGTAGTTGGCATCATACGCTGGGCCGGTCCCAACTTTGTCGCATACGTCTGCGGCTTCCTCCTGGTCTTCCAGATCGTCGCCCAGATTGCATACCCCACCATCATTCAACCTCTTTTCAACACGCTCACCCCTCTACCCGACGGCCCACTCAAGCTGCGGATCGAGAAGCTTGCGTCTGCTCTCAAGTTCCCGTTGAAATCGCTCCACGTGGTCGACGGCAGCAAGCGCAGCTCGCATTCGAATGCATACTTTTCTGGCCTGCCATTCTCCAAGAAGTTTATTGTCATTTTTGACTCGCTCATCTGCCAGGCTCGGCATGACGAGATCGAGGCTGTGCTGGCACATGAGCTCGGCCACTGGGCGCACCGGGACCCTACCAAGCTGCTGCTGCTCGCCCAAGCCACTGTGCTCGTCAACTTTGGGCTGTTCTCATTCTTTATCCAGAACGCGTCGCTCTATTCGGCTTTCGGCTTCCAGCTCGCGCCTACGTCCTTGCCTTTGCTCAACAAGGTGCTGAATAAGGCCGTGCCCGCATTCACCTCAACGCCGGCAATTGCCATAACCGAGTACTTGCCTGTCATTGTCGGCCTGGAGCTTTTCCAGCTCGTGCTGGGACCCATGGATGCGCTGATCAAATTCTTGATGAACTCGGCCGTGAGAAGGATGGAGTTTGCAGCGGATCGGTTTGCTGCTGAGCTTGCCCGGCCCAAACTTCCACCCGCCGAGCTGGCGCAGGCCGCTGCTTCCGCCACGGCTCCCGTGAAGACTGCAACGGCAGGCAAGGACGGCGACGGCTCTGCAACCGACCGAGCTTCTTCACCCTCGAGTGGGGAAGATGAGGAGGAAGACACTGCCGCGCAGTTGGCGGCCAGAGCGTCGACCAACGGGGCTGCGAAGGGCACGGGTGCTGATGGAGAACAGTCGGTCTCTGCCAAGGCGCTCATCAAGGCGACCGAGCTGGACGAGAGTGAGCGGGACGATCCTGAGTGCTTGACTCCGTACGCAAAGTTGCTCGGACAGGCGCTGATCCGACTGCATGTTGAGAAGTGAGTAAATGCGTTTCCTTACCCTTCAAGTGTTGTAGGCTATCAAGGCGTTGAACAGTATTACCACTGCCTTTCTCCCTTCTGTTTGTCTCTGCCCTGCGGTTTTCAGCCTGTCGACGATTTACTATGATTCGCTGTATTCGGCATGGAACCATAGCCACCCGACCCTGCTGGAGCGACTGAACGCGCTGCAGCCGTTCGTCCAGAAGGCCGAAAAGGCCCAATAAGGACACCCCTTTCGTCTTTCGCTTTTTGCAGCATTCCGACCCTGCACGCGAACAGCTATTTGTTACACTCTCCTTCCCTTTGTCTGCTCGGCACACAAATGCCGTCTCTTTGCATTCTGCTCAACTGTCTCAAGCTCCATCCGTAATCACATCTTTCCTTTCACCTGCTGTTCATCGGCGTGGGTTGAGTTCTGCCAGCCTCAGAGCGGGTCCTGTCTTTGCTGGATGTGCTTGAGCATGGATCCTCTGCTGGCCGGCGTTTGGAGCGAGGTGGTTGGCTTGTTGAGCACGTTCTTGAGCTTTCTTTCTGTTGCACCTGCTGAACGTGGGCCACTGGCAATGGAGGCAGCCACTTTATCAGATGTGGTGCAACCTCATGTAGGAACAAAGTGGCAGCGGGATCTCCGTCGAGCTACATAGCTAACCGTCTTCTTCCACTGAGGGCCTCACTCACTCACTCGTGTTGTAGTAGAGTGAGTCGGTTCCTGCAGCAGACCCGACACTCAGGAACGTCCTTGTTCTTGACAAAAGTTCTGCCAGCGCCTCCTGCTTCCTCAACCCTCGAGGTCGCCATTCTCATGTTGTCACCTGCATCGCTCTGAAGAATCGTATATAATGCGGGCTCCCACACGGACCCACGCCATGCAAGCCCTTATCCCTCAGACCAGATTACCGCTATCATCACATACCAGCCGGAATATCATTATGCAGTTCCTCACCCTTCTCTCCCTCTTCTTAACCGTCTCTGCTACTCAGCGCCCCTTCGCTCTTGGGCTCGATCTCGATGGCGACCGCAAGCTGAACAAAAATCTGCCGCCTTCCATTTTCCATTTCCAGGGTCAGGTGAGTGTGATCTAAGGGCAGGCTGACGCCTCACATTTTTTTTTCTTTGGCTCAAGATTCTCTCTCTTCGAGGTCATGTTCTGCAGTACAGTCCTAGGTGGCAAGTTCCCTCGTCGGTACACCCTGCTCCCGAGCCGCCTCTGGGCTGCGTCGTTAACCAGGTCAGCTCCCTGGAGCGCCACGGTGCCCGATACCCCACCGCGTCCTCATTGAAGAAAATCCAGGCCACACTCGCCAACGTCCAAAAGGCACTGGCAAACGTGAATGCAAGCGACATTGCTGATCCCAAGTTGCGCTTCCTCAAGACGGTTCAGCTTCAGCTCGGATCAGACGACCTGGTGCCTTACGGTGCCCTTCAGGCGTGAGTGAAGAACCGACACGAGGGACTGACTTCAACGATCCTGCCCGTGCTGACTTGATTCAAATTGGATATAGCTACTACTCGGGTCAAAGCACGGCTCAGCTTTACGGATTGCTCAAGTCGTCCGGAAGCTTTGTCCGCAGCACCGGCGATGCCGACGTCCTCGACGACCGGGTCATCGTCACTGCGCAGTACTGGAAGCTCGGCTTCTCTGGTCAGCCATTCCCCTCAGGCAACATCTCCACCTCCAACCAGACCCGCTATGCTCCAGGCCTTCCCACCATCGACGTCATCTTCAGCGAACAGGATGGATTCAACAACACGCTCGACGTCAGCACCTGCACTGACCAGAACAACCAGAGCCCCAAGCCCGAAAGTGCTGCACAGGCCGCTTATGGAAAGTCGACGCTGGAACCTGTGATTGGCACCCGGCTCTCCCAGGGACTCGCTCCGGCCAACATCACCTTTGCCTACTCGGACATTCTCAACCTGATGGGACTCTGCTCCTTTGACACCCTCGGCCGCGCCTCTGTCATCAACGGCAAGCTTCATCTCGCTGACGGCGGCAACATTTCTCAGTTCTGCAACGCCTTCACCGACGCAGAGTGGCAGCTGTACGGCTTTGCGAACGACGTTGGCAAGTGGTCTGGTGTCGGGTATGGCAACATCTATTCGCGCGCCGTCGGAGGGGGATACCTGCGCGAGCTCCTCGCGCGTCTCACCGGTGTCCCTCCCGTGCTCAACCCTCCCACGTCGCTCAACACCACCATTGACAGCAACAATGCGTCTCTCCCGCTCGACAAGGGCATCTACTTTGACGGCACACACGACAACAACCTCGGACCCATTGCCACTGCCTTTGGCCTCTTCAACGGACCGGCGCTGAACGCGTCCAAGTTGCACGCCGAGCAGGATCCGCACAACTGGTACTTTTCGCGCATCGCGCCCTTCCAGGGCAAGCTCGTCTTTGAGCGGCTGAGCTGCCTGCCCGGTCGGACCTACGTCCGCGTGCGCGCGAACGGGGCGGTCCAGCCTGCGATTGGTGACTATGGATGGTGCCAGAACACGACAGCAAATGTGTTTGACAGGACGCTGGCACGGCACGGGCTGTGCTCGCTTGAGAGCGTCCAGAACTCGTTGGCCTGGGTCAACACGGACTCGGAGTGGAACAAGTGCTACCAATAGTTTCAATAACTTTTTCTCGTCTTTTCTGCTTCCGCGTCTTGGAATCGTACATTTGTACATGGTTCATGCCATCAGGCTTTCCTCATCACCTCGGCGTGCCATTATGCAGGAAGAACCTGGAGGTCTATGCTTCTCATCAATGGTCTAGGAGGCAGTGGCAGTGCAGTGCTGTGAGATAGCCGATGGAGCGACGCAGACACGGCGTGCCACGCGTCAAACTTCGTTGGCCGTTGCTGAGGGAGAAGAGCTGCCCAGTCCTTCTATGAGATTCCATGTAGGTCGAAGTGCTAAATTGTGTTGGAGCAGAAGCACATGATGCCGGTTCCGAGCCCAATGATGCACACGTGGTGGCCACGAGGTTCTGGCGGGTGCCAGTTGCCTCCCTGACTCTACTGTCCACAGGATCCACGTCTGCACGCCTTGGCTCACTGATGGATCTGACACATCGGAGGCAACTTGGCAAACTTGTCTTGTGAAATCAGGAAGAAGGCGGCCACTGACGTCGAAGAGGACAACCTTGAGGGAGGCGCTGCCGCGACGATCTTCTGCGCCTGACGCAGACGAGGCGGAAGGATCTGCATGTTGGGGCCGAGGCGTGATGGGATCTTGAACCCGCGCCCGCGCTGGATCATGGATGTGACACGTCGACACCCGCCAATTGCGTAAGTATGAGCAAATTGGACCGAGCGACGACGTGGGCCGAGGTAGCCGTGCCTGCTGCAAGGGAGCGTGAGCCTAAGCCAGCCATGACGGAGGTATATTCTCACGGCTAACATGTCCAAAGACCGTGAGCCGGAATCCGCGTTGGGATCTTCAAACGCCGCATGGGTCGTCACTTCCTGACTTCCGATTAGCGTGCACAAATCGTGGAAAGTGTGCTGCCCATTCCTGTGTGGCTGTGAAGAAAGTTTCTCCGCGCCGGTATGGCCCAAGTTGCCTTTGGATGCGCAAATGATGTCATCGTACCGGAGCGTCATGAGGAACTCCTTCGTTGGCCACAATTTGCTCGAAGTCTAGAACGAAGGAGCGTCATTCTGCAGTGAGGCACATGCGCAAGACGTTGCGAATCCGTCGTTGACTGCTCCGCTAGTGTCGACAATGACGGTCCGCCCAAGGCTTGCTCTCCAGTCACTTGGGTGTGAGGCAGCACATCTGCAGCAGGAAACGTCCCAAGACAGCTTCCACGCCCGGCGTGCCTGCCGCATTGCGTCACTACTTCCTGCTGCACCCTGGGGAGCAGCACAGGGGTTCAGGCGCAGGTATATAAGCCCTGTCCATCTGCCATCTGTTGGATTGAAACGCTATCCACATCATCACCCACACTCACACACATATCCCTTCCCAACTCAACTACCAAACTCAATCACCATGTCTGAGCCCTCCAAGACCAACGGACAGATCAACTCCACCATCGGCTCCCTGAAGGAGACCATTGGCAGCGTGAGTCTCAACCTAACAGCTTCAAGTTCGTAGCATCGATACTGACAACTAATCTTCACTCACCTGTAGGTCACCGGTGCCACCTCTTGGACCCAGGCCGGCCAGGAGCAACACGCCAAGGGCGAGGCCGAGATCAAGGCCGCCTCCGCCAAGCAGTACGCCGACGGTGTCTCCAACCAGGTCTCCGGCAAGGTCGACAACGTCATCGGCTCCCTCACCGGTGACTCCGCCAAGCAAGCCTCCGGCAAGGCCCAGGAAACCGCAGGCAAGGCGCAAAAGGAGACCGCCTAAGCATCTTCGTGCTCACCATCGCGTCCTTGTCTCGTAGCCATCCGCAATATACCTCAATTTTCATCCTGAACTTCGTAACCGTGTGTTTGAGTCGGGTGCAAACAACAATGTCGTGCTGATGAGCATACTTGACTTCCTTACGGAACAGCTGGCTCGGCGTGGCCTCATGTGTGGACAGATTCGTCAATCGCTGATCATGCAACTCCGTCTTGGCAGATTTTCTGGCGCGGACTGACAAGGGTCAACGAAGAACACGTAGCTGCTGTGCAGTCTACTATATGCAGCCTCGAGCCTCGAGATGTGGTCAGTAGTAACGCTGATGATTGCTATGTGGAAGATAATGGCGACGACGTTGGGTGGTGTGCTGGGAGTGTAACAAGGCATGTTCCCACGCGCTCACCAAAAAATAAGGCTCGAAACCGAAGCATCCGTGTTGCTCTCCTCACACGGAGCCCTTTGATATGTGAGGATGACATCAATGTGTCACCTCGTCCTCTTTCCATCTCCCTCCATCAACATACTGCCTCCTCCTTCGACGCTTCCTCAGGTGCCTGTTCCAGCCGCCTTCAATTCAAGTCTCCGGCTCAGCATCAATTGCGACACCGCCTCGTCAGCCCCACACGGCTCGGGTTGGCGCTGTGCATGAAGCCGGGCCCAAAGATGGAGGGGTCACCATTGCGCGAACAAGTCTCGCCCATCAGGATACATGCGGGTGGAGGAGCGGTAGACCCGCAGTCCACTGCGACAGGGACGATCTCGAACAAGGACGGTTGGCGCGACGGAACGGACAGCAGGTTTGGAAACGAAATGCTCAGCGGATGTCCACAGTGCCCGAACGACGTTTAGCTGTTTGACCAGCAGGAAGACAGAAGTGGCATGAAAGAGCAGAAAGCGGCATCAAAGCTAGTGTATGCTGTCCTTATCTTGCTGAAACCCGGGCAAGGCGACTCTCTGTGAGCAGGCCAGGTGAATAGAGCGAGAAAGACCTCTCATACAGTGTGATCCTAAATGTGATTTGAGTGTGGTGGTAAGAAGGAATAGCTGCGCGGTGCACAGGGAGGGTAATCACACCGCATGATCTACTTTCCCACGCGCTGAGAGTCATGCCGTTCCTTCCCTTTGTCCTGTTCCCACAAAGCACCTCAATTGTGAACCGACACCGATGCGAAGAAGTCTTTGAGAAGAGCAGAAAGTCAGATCAACCTTCGGACAAAGTTGCGTGGCCCGTTGAGAATCTGCCCTTCCTGAGTCAATATGGCAGCATCTGTAACATCTCTGCAGGGCTTTCGCCTTGACCGCATTCTTGACCAAGGTGACATATCTGTTCGAGAGCATGTCTTCGAGACGCTCCTAGTGGCCTCCCGCATATGCTGATTACAACAGTCGATGTGGTCTCATTACAGATGCTGCGACTCGCTCAGTAAGCCTGCTGGGCTCCATGCCGAGTATGGGAGATCCAAGCTCCGAGAGTGGGACAGCTCCCTCGACCCGTGAGCCCGTCATCCTCAACATCGAAAAGACACACTTCTCCGAGAACTTTTACTCGTCAATAGGATCATCGGATCAGACGCCCTCCCCCTTCTCCAAGCTGGAAAGTCTTGGCGAGAATGATATATATCACTGGCTACTGGCCTGGCTAGCACCGCCTTCAGAGACTGATGGATCGATCTCAAGGTCTGCGGACATGAAGATCACCATGATACGACCAGCGACCGAAACTGTGAGTAAGCCTTCATGACATCGAGTTCCTCAGACATAACTCTGACCAACCTCGATCTGGACCCTACTGTAGCACATCCTCAAGTACTCTGCGCAGGTACAGTACTTAATCAATGGTGAGAGCATTGCATCTGACAATCTAAAGACAAGTCAGACTCACATTCTTTCCCTTCACTCTCCAGAGACGCCGGAGCTCTATGAACAGGTTGTCGAACCGTGGATCCTTTCCCAACCTGCGTCGAGGATCAATTGGTGAGCCAAGGAATTGGCGATCTGCTGCCTCAGATCTATACAAGAAGCTCATCTACGTCGTTCATCTGTCATCTACGTCGTTCATCCGGCAGGGTGTACAACATCCTCGACAAGAAGAAGGAGCAGGAAAGCATTATCTACGAGACTCTCAGTCCGCAATCCGGCTTCATCGTGAGGACTTGGCCAACTGACGAGATTGTCCCCCTGACTATTGTATGCTCACAGTCTCCTGCTCCTCAGATTGTGCCTGATCTGAAATGGGATCAAAGGACCCTCTCGTCGCTGTACATGGTCGCCATCGTGCACGACCGCTCCCTGCGCACCCTGCGTGACCTGACGAAAGAGCAAGTGCCGCTGTTGCGTGCGATCCAAGAAGCGGCCAACCAAGTGGCGGCGAGCAGGTACGGCCTCGTCGCCGGGCGCGGTCCGGCGCTTCGATGCTTCCTCCACTACCAACCCACATACTAGTGAGTAGCCAAATGTTGCCTGCTGAATATTGGGAAGTTGTCCCCGTGCTGTGGACCTACTGAGCAAACTTTTGTCTTGGGATCCATCATTAGCCATCTGCATGTCCACATCTTGCATGCCTCTTTCGTCTCTCATGCGGGCGCCATCGTAGGTCGGGCGCATCTGCTCGACGATGTCATCAATCTTCTAGAATTAGGAGTAGACTTTCGCCAGAGGACCCTCAGCTACACTCTCGGAGAGCGTCACGAGCTGTGGGAGCAGTTACCACGCACTACTGCAACACAGCAAACTGAACAGAGCGGAGCCAATCTTCCTGGAGCTCCATAGTGATCTGACCTTGAATCTTTCGGCCCATCATCATCTGACCGTTTGCTGCTCCATCTTCAAAGAAGCCAAGAAGCCATCGATCACCTTCGCCGGGGAAGGGGGGGGGGGGGGG
>LAXH01000023.1:117557-137482 GCA_001006505.1 Tilletia horrida
AACGAGGTGGAGAAAAATGCATGTTGATACATTGACCTGTTTGGAATGCCCAAAGTTGGCAGTGCAAGGCGGTAGAGGCTGTCGTGACAACGAGCGAAGAGAATAGGGAGCGAGAAGGCCAGCGGTGATGCGGAGAAATGAGTGTGCCCTTATTTGACTTTTGGTGTGGCATTGGCCTCCTTTGCCGCTGCGTCCGCTGCTGCTGCTGCTTCTGGGTTGTTTCGGCGCCAGCTGGAGAAAAGACGGATGAGGAGCAATATCAGGATCCAAGACGGACTCGACAGTGCAAAAAAAAGGGACTCACTCCCAAATTCGGTAAAGCTGCATGACACCTGTTGCGCCGACGAATCCGTTGACAGCTGCGAGAGAGTAGTTTACTGGTGTGATGACGAGAGAATATCTGCGCGTATGGAAGGGGAAACAAGAGCGGCCGCACTCTGTGTGAGCATTCCCTGATCACTGCCAATGGGGCTGAAGGGCAGGAAACGAGAGCAAGGATTCATGCACTCACCGAACCCAAATTGCTCCAGTGAGGGCGAGGGCGGCGTTCTGGGAGAGAGAAAGCTTTTCCGGTGGACGTTGTAGATCCTTGAGGCCTGCTGCAACGAGACACCACTTCATGAGGGGAGCCCAGAAGAAGACGGTTCTTGGCCCTGCTGGGTGGTTCATGAAGGCCTGGAAGGAGGACTTGGCTGCGGCATTGCTTGCTGTCGACATGGTCGCTATGATCTGTGCTGCTGCTAGAGGCTCAGTGTGTGCGGGAGTAGAGACCGTGCAAAGAGAGCGAAGGCGTTGGTGAAGGAAGCGTCTGTGAGATGAGGTTCCGGTGAGATGGAGGTAGGCAGAGGCCTTTCCCCCATCAAAAGTGAGTTGGGTCGATGCTGGGGAGTCATCTCAAACGTACCGCCCCCAGCCAATCGCCCTCGACATGCACGCAACGGGGGCGACTGCTCGGCTCACTCACTCTCTCACTTGACTCTCACTGGGCGTCTCAATCTCGACTTCCTTCTCTCACATCGACACAGCCCACGGCTCCCACGACACTTCTCATGAGTGATGGAAAGCGGGGCAACGTTCTTCCTCCTCGGTCCAGGTTCTCTGCTCGCGTGCCTGTCAGAGTCGGCTTGAAACTTCGCAAGGGCCAGGCTGCGTTCTATGTCGAACTCGCTTTGTACTGTCAGCTTCTCAACCACGAAACTTGAGCTCGGCTCAGACAAAATGCCTCTCTGTGGACAAGTCTTTCACGAATAGAGTCGACTGACTCCCCGTCCCACCACTTTTCTTTCGAGAAACACTGCCGACTGCTGCGCTTCCAGATTCCCGCTCATACCCTGGTCCCTTTTTTTATCAGAAAGAGCCGACCAAACCTGCTCAGCCTCTACAATAGTTGCTTCCTCTCATCAGCCCCTGCTACGGAGATGATACCGCCACTTCATCCTCGGATGTGTTGACTCTCTGATGAAGCTCTATCTGCATTGATGTCTAGCCTCGCCGCCTGCGCATTTAAAGGGGCAGCGTGATGTCGCCTGCGATACCGGCTGATCGCTTCTTCCCCCTTCTTCTTCTTCTTCTTCTTCCGCACACCCTGCTACTGACGCCAGACTGAATCGTCAGGTCTCTTCGCACAGATGTTCCTCCAACAGCCACTCTTCTTTTGGTGTCTGTTGCTGTTCACCCTGGTGGCCGCCGGACCTGTGAAGCATCGGAAAAAGCCAGTCACGGTTCCCCTAGTCCACCAGGGCAGCCCTAAGTCGTTCTCTTTCTCCAACGGCACCTTTGACTTCAACGCTTTGGCTCATCATCTGAACGAGCTGGAAGTCAAGTACGAGCGAAGCTTCAGGGCTTATCAAGCCAACAAAGGAGTGCCCCACCCGATGGCCAAGGATTATCAACACCTTCCTCGAAAACGCAATGTTGCGACTGTGGATCTGGCCTACACCGCCGAAACTTCAGTCTTCACTGGAGAAGTACAGCTTGGCGATCACATGCTCATTGTAGAATTCGATACTGTGAGTCTGTCGTTTCCCAGCATTACCTGTCTTTGATAGCCCCCGTTTCATCCGCTCACACCTGATTGCCTTGTCTGTCCTGTTCAGGCCTCAGCTGACTGCATCGTGGAATCCAGCAAGTACGATCCAAGCGACTCGGACACCAGCACGGACTTGGACCTGCAGTTCTACAAGCTCTTTCACGACCACACTTTTGCCGATGGAAGTGTGTGGCTAGATGTAGTAGAAGTTGGTGAAGTTGTGATCCCTGACGTCGCCATTGGAATCACTCGCCGCCCATTCTTGCCGGCTTCCCGACACCCCGCTGAAGGCATCTGCGGACTCGCCTTCCAGGATATCAGTTCCTTTGACCAGCCAGGCTTCTTCTTCGATGCCGTCTCTCAACATCGAGTCCAAGAAGGCATTTTCGGCATCAGTCTGAATCGACATGGCAAGTCTGAACTCACATTGGGAGCCGTGAACCATGAGTTGTACCATCACATGGAGTGGGTCCACCTCATCCCTCAGCACGAGGGATACTGGGAAATCGATGGCGAGCTCTTGGGAGATCATGAGAACTTTTCAGCCTCCTTCGTGTAAGTCCTTGGCCGGCTCGTGTCCTGTTGGTCTTGACATTTGCCCTAATTCAATCATTCCACGCGCGATCGGTATACGCATGCCCTCGGACAACCAGATTGGACTCCACCGCGGCCGTGATCTCAGTGTCGATCTCAAATGCCAGGCAAATCTTCACCATCTTGGGCGTTCGCGCCACATTCCACAACCTTGGTGAGACACTATAGCGAGTCGCTCCTTTCCAAGCTTTTGACTCTCTGTACATGCTGAAACCAGCATTTACTGGAAATTTCCAGATCTCGTCGGCACATTTCCTTGCCAGAGCCCTCCAACAGTTGCTTTCCAGTTTGGACAGGCCAATATCAAGCTCAATGCCGAGGCGGTGGTGATGGGTCATCTGGGCCAAGGCATCTGCATTTTGCCGATCATCGGAACCTCTGGTGTGAGGGACAATGTCATCCTCGGACGTCCCTTCTTCGAGTCTGTCTACCTCGGCTTTAACACAGAGTGGGAGATGGTTGGCTTTGGCCTTCATCCTTGATCTCACAGAGCGATCCAAGGCCGATCTACATCCGTGTCCCCTCGTACGTTCTGCGCGCAGAATCGCTCGCAGGAGCTGCAACTCCATCTTAAAAATCCCATGTCCCGACACACCATGTGCCCATTCCATTCATCATACTCACATTGAAATGTCTTCTCCAGTTGAGCTTTCGATTCTGGTTAATATAATTCCTTAATTTCACATGCTCAGAAACATCATGACAATGACCATCTGGAGTGGAGAAATCCAACTAGGAGCCCTGCTTTTACAGGTCAGTGACACATCTGTAGATTTCATATGGGAGGAAGGAGGGCGCAACAGTCGGAATCAGTGCTGGAGCTTAGCGCGCAAATCATTTTATTGCCAATACTCACCCTTGACTGGCGTTGCTGACGTTGCGAACGTATTTGAGCAGGTGACCGGTCTTGGGCTTGAGCGGCTTGGGCTCCCACGTCTTTTTCCGCTCCTCGAGCTCGGCAGCATCTACGTTGGTGACATCCAAAGTGTTCGACTCTGCATCGATGCTGATGGTGTCTCCGTCGCGTACCAGCCCGATGGGCCCTCCTTCTTGCGCCTCAGGCACCTGTTAATGTCCAAACTGTCAGAAAGGCTGTGGTACCATAAGATCAAATCCCCGTAGGAGATACTCACCACGTGACCAATGACAAATCCGTGCGATCCACCACTGAAGCGACCGTCAGTCAGGCAGGCGACGTCCTTGCCCAGTCCGGCACCCATGATCAGACTGGTGGGCTTGAGCATCTCGGGCATTCCCGGACCAGCCTTGGGACCCTTGTACCTCAGCACAACCACCGTCTTCTCCCCCTTCTTCAGCGAGCCCTGCTCAACAGCAGCGACCAGATCGTCCTCCGAGTCGAAGCAGCGCGCCTTGCCCTCGAATCTCAGACCCTCCTTACCAGTGATCTTGGCGACAGCTCCACCGGGGGCGAGGTTGCCCTTCAGGATTCGGATGTGGCCGGTCTCCTTGAGCGGATTGCTGATGGGTCGGACAACGTCTTGCTTGATCGAGCTGAGCTTGCCCCTTGCGTGAACCCATCGGTCGCAGTTCTCGGCGAGCGTCTTTCCGGTCACGGTCATGTGCTCACCCTTCATGAGCTTATTCTCAATGAGGTAGTCGATGATAGTGGGCACACCGTTGACCTTGTTGTACACGTCCTCCATGACATACTTGCCCGATGGCTTGAGGTCGGCCAGGAAGGGCGTTCGGTCCGAGATGTGCTGGAAGTCATCGATGTTGATGTCGACGCCGACGCTGTGTGCGACGGCGATGATGTGGAGAACGGCGTTTGTCGAGCCACCGAGGACCATGGTAAGAGCCTATTGACAATACATGCGCATGTAATCAGTGGCTGAGGAGCATGTTCATTCTGTGTTCTCCTAACTTACGATGGCGTCCTCGAAAGCTCCGCGGGTCATGATGTCGCGGGGTCGAATGTCCTTCTCCAGGATGTTGCGGAGGGCATCGCCGATCTCGTCGCACTCCTGCCCCTTCTCGGCATATTCGGCCGGGAAGGACGAAGATCCAGGGAGAGTCATGCCGAGAGCTTCAGCGCACGAAGCCATGGTGTTGGCAGCTGTAACCCAAAGACGTATGGATCGATGATCAATGCATGTTCCCATCTTTATGTTTGGACCCAAATTGGAAAGCTGGACTTACTGTACATTCCTCCGCACGCTCCGACACCGGGGCACGAGTGTCTGACCACATCAAAGCGCTTCTTCTCCGCATCTGGCGTGCCTCCCTCGGACAGATATTGGCCGTACGATTGGAAGGCGGAGACAATGTCGAGAGCCTCGCCGGGCAGACTGCCGCAGGAGCCAGGTCGGATCGTTCCACCGTAGACCATGATCCCTGGTCGGTTCAGGCGACCGAGAGCGATCAGGACACCGGGCATGTTCTGTAGGGGACAGGAGTATAAATGTGAGCGAATTCTGACCAGAATCTGGCGCGCTTCAGCTGCTCACCTTGTCGCAACCTGGGATAACGACACAGCCATCGAGCCAGTGGCCGCCCATGGCTGACTCCACACTGTCGGCAATGAGATCCCGACTTGGTAATGAGTAGCTCATGCCGTCGGTACCCATACTGATGCCGTCCGAAACACCAACAGCGCCGAAGCGGTATCCGGTCAGACCGGCCTTGGTGACCGACTTCTTGATGCGTTCTGCGAAGCCGAGCAAGTGAGCGTTGCAAGGGTTTCCCTCATACCAGATGGCGCCGATGCCGACCATGGCTCGCTGGAGGTCCTCTTCGGAGTTGATGCCCTCGGTAGCGTAGAGCATGGCTTGCGAAGCGCCTTGGTCCTTGGGTCTGGTGATGTTGCGCGAGTACTTGTTGAGGTCGCCGATGGATCCTCTCTGGGAGGAGTCCGAGGTTGCAGCAGCAGCTGTAGAAGAGGAAGAGAGGCAGCGAGCTGAAGAGCTGGGCAGAGCAAAGGAGCGCTGCAGCGGCCGCCGGAGCTGCCTTGCGCAGGCTGTGGACAGAGCAGAGAGAGTCATTTCGCCTTGATCCTGCCTGCTACGCAAACGAGTGTGATGGTTGAGCTCTGGTGGACGAGTCAGACTGGAGCCATTTCCAATCAATCTTCTCGTTCGCTGTGTGGGGCTCCCAGAAAAAATGTGGCCCCAGAGCGGGGGCCGCTCAACAGCACTCGGCCGAGAGCTGTGGACGACACGTGACCGGTGCCAATAACAAACAAACAACCCAACACTCGAGCCAAGCCCAGAGTCCAACACCTCGCTGCTCCAACATCCTCCCCAGCTGAGCTTCCTGCACCCATACCACGACTATACAGTGCGGCATCACCCTCTCCCCACATTCTCTTACGATCCTCTGACCCCAAATCCGTATAATTCTCAAGATCTCAGGCGCCATGCAGTCCGTCTCGCGTATGCTATTCGGCCCAACTCAAGAAGGTGAGCCGCCTCCCTGCGTATCGTCTAGGGTTGCCGATAAGCATCAGATCGACACTCACCATGCTGACTGCTTCTCTTTTAACTTCATACTCCAATGCCAACAGAAAGAGTCAAGCAAGTCCAATCGCAGCTCAGATCGGAACAGCGACACCTGGACAGAGAGCTCAGACAGCTGGACGCAGCCTCTGCGAAAGCGAAAGCGGAAGTCAAGAGACTAGCCAAGAAGGGCGATGTCAAGTCGGCAAAGATTTTGGCGCGGGAGATTGTAAGAACCAACAAGCAGAAGGAGCGGCTGACGCTGAGCAAAGCCAGATTGGGCAGTATCGGGATGCAGCTGCAACATCAGATGGGTAAGCCTCCGCAGTGCGACATTGTGACTCTCCGCATGTTCAGCAGTTCGCTGATCTCTGGTATCTGTTGTGAATGTATCTCGCGCAGCGATGTACAAGGTGACGGGCAGTATGCAAAAATCGACAGAGATCATGAAGCTCTCGAACCAGCTGGTCCAACTACCGCAAATATCCAAGGTGATGAGGGAGATGAGTGCGGAGATGATGAAGGTACGCCTCTCTTTGCCCAGTGATGAGACTGGACTCCAGATCCAGTCAGTGACATTGAGACTGACAGGGCTTGGATTGCAGGCGGGCATCATGGAGGAGATGATGGACGACACCTTGGATTCGGGCGTGCTGGGAGAGGACGAAGAAGAGCTCGAAGAGGAGGCACAAGGAGAGGTGGACAAGGTGTTGTTCGAGCTGACAGACGGTACGTATCTCGTGGTCCATCTAGCACCTCGCGGCGCTCTTCTGACTTTCAGTTGTTCTCATTTTTTGGCCTCAACTGGCTTTTCTCTCCTCATCTTGGTCCCATCACTGCAGGCAAACTTGGCGCAGCACAATCAACAGGCGCACTCGCCGACTTGGACGCGGTTGGAATCGAGCAGGATGCAGAGGCTGCGAGAAGAGAGCGGGAGGAAGAGGAGAAGAAGGAGATGGACCGGATGCAGGCTGCGCTCGACGGCCTACTGCGGGGCTGAGTGGAGCGGGGGGTCCTGTTCTTGTTCACCAGCTCTTGCTGAGCATGGTTGTATGGTGGGATCGACAAAGTAATGGCAACAGTCGCGGACAAGTCACCTCACAAGTGTTGCATTCGGACTTGATGGCCCATTCGGCCGATATGGTCTGATACATGATCGGCTCACTGGACCCCGATGGCAATGCAGAAGCGGTGAATGCGGAATGAGGCTGCCGCGAAGGTGAGACAGCGCATGAGGCAAAGGTGGCTGTGTAGCAAATCCACCGAATAATGGTGAGACTCCGGCCGGTCCGTCCAGGCCCTGGTCAGGGTTGACGGCTCATTGTTTAGTCATGATTGGGTACGAGTAGTGGGCCGATGCGCTGGTTGGTAATGACGTACCAGGGAACGGGCGATCATGCTCCCAACCCCAACGATAAAATTCGCCAGGGTCGTGATGGAATCTGCTCAGCAAGATGCATCGTGTATGTATTAAACAACGTCAGGGCCAAGGCCTGTGGACCTTGGGGTCGGCATCTTGAAGGGAGTGGAGGGAGTCAGTGGCTAATGATGATGCTGGCTGAGCCTCAACATGTCCCAGTTCGGAGAGAGCGGCACGGAAGAAAGGAACGGATACAGGAGAAGGAAGCAACCAGCGCTTGGGTAGAGTCATGCCATGTTGTCATCATGCAGGAATGAACGATTTCGATCTTAGGCACTGGACCAGTGTATTGATGTCACAGAAACGACGTATCGAGTCTAAACAAAGGTTGAACTTCTTACCCTTTCTGCCACTACTGGCCCTCACTGTTTCTCTTCAGCCGTACTGTAGTCGAGACCGGGTCTATAAATATCTCGCCTCGTCTCTACAACACCTCTTTCCGTGCGCCTTCCCTATCCTCCACGCGGACCAAGCCGACCACACCAGCAAGACGACCGACGAGCCACCTAGTCCTTCACCACACTATCACCACCACATCAACACGCACAATGGCCGACTACTCTGACCACGTTCGAAGGGGACACCCCATCGCCTTCATCCTCCTCGCCTTCTGGTCCTTCATCGTCGCTGTCATCGCCTCGGCCCTGACATCCTCGTACAAGAGCCATCCCGAGAACGGCGACGGCACCATCAAGGACCGTGTCCACCTCATGGTCTTCAACGGCTGGTGGACTTTCGTCTTCTCGCTCGTCTACCTCGCCCTCTTCCTCCGCGGCATCGGCGGTGTCGTCACCTCCATCGCTGGCCACGGCATCTGGATGATCTTCACCTTCATCCTCTTCCTCGCTGGCTCTGCTTCCCTCGCTGACTGGCTGCCCGGTGGATCTTGCAACGGCCTGCCTTACTGCAACTCCCTCAAGGCTCTCGAGGCTTTCGGATGGTGAGTGACTGTTTTTGCATTGACCCTTCCTCGTATTCAGTAGCTCTAACGCGTCTCCACCCTTCATTCGTTTCACAGGATTGCTACCATTCAACTTGCCATCATGATCGCCGTCATCGGCGTCATCGGAGGTGGTGCCTTCCGCGGCGGCCGTGGCCTCAAGGAGGGTCTCGCGTAGAGCAGTCGATCATCCCTTGACCATTCGAACCAAAGTCGTACCCCCCCTCGATTTCGACTTCTGTAACCGCATAGTCTCTTTCGCATATACCCAGGTTCCGAATATCCTCCCAATCCATCCCACGCCTTCCGGGCGCGTCTTTGGTTCGAATCTAAATACATATCGCTCCTCTTAACCCGTCCGCGCATTGCCCTGTGCCCCGTTGTGAGGTTTCGGCATGCATGAAGATGCTCTCAGCCCCCTCTGCTCTCCTGCTGAGTAAACAAGACGAGAATGAACCCGACCACCGCATCATCACTCACCATCCATACGATAACGATCGGACACGACCATCCACAGCAGGACGTCCCGAAAACTACACAACGCCCTCGCTCACGTCTCTCAACAGCATCTTCAGCAGTCGCCGACTTAATTGCACAATATTCCCGCGCCCATCTGACCCTCAGATCCCATCCTTACCTGCTTCTCTGTTCTTGGTCCGCCTGTGTATATCTAACCTCAACCATAGTACAACTTCTTGACACCGAACCAGCAGCATACATCATATTATCAACTTGCCTAGCTCGTGCCTGCTCTCTACTTGAGCGTAAACTGACTGTATTGACATTGTGAACATCCGCTGAGCATTTCGTTTCCAAACCTGCTGTTCGTTCCGTCCCGCCAACCCTCCTTGTTCGAGATCGTCCCTGTCGCAGTGGACTGCGGATCCACCGCTCCACCACCCGCATATATCCCCCATGGGCGAGACTTGTTCGCGCAATGGTGACCCCTCCATCTTTGGGCCCGGCTTCCGCTGAACGGCCGAAGCGGCTGGGCTCGTACGTGCCGCCGTCCTCAAAATGTCCATACAGATCTCATCGAGTGGCAGAAGTCCGCAACGTTCCCTCACCTCATTCCGCCAAGAGATGTTCACCTCGACTCTTCACCGCTTTGACCACGTCCCCTGAGAGCAGACCTCCGCGATTTCAAACGATGGAATTCGGGTCAGTTCGGGTCAATTGCGTAAAGAGAAGATTATCGGATATCGGATACAGTGGAAGAGGCCTTTGCTGCCAGGTGAGAGAATCAGATTCTGCAAGTATCGTGAAGGAAGCCGAAGAAAAGTGTGTATGAGACATGCAATGCTTGAGTAGAAGCGAGGCAGATGGGCTACATGGATGGTTCCGTACGGACGGTAGTAGTTTGAAATGTCATAAAGTGAAGGAGCGGACCGTTCTTAGCTGGAATGGGATCGCGGCCGTCCCTCAAAGCATTTGTCTGAGCAGAATGGTGTCTGTAGAGTTGAAAGGATGAGACCACAAGACGATCAGTAAAAACCGAGACGCAAATCCCCTGGCGAACCGAATCCAAGTCGGGGTCGAGCCAAAGAACAGCAACACTCACAGCAGTGCTCATCGTACGCCTTGCCCTTGTTGACGAATATGCTCGAGCTCTCAAACGGTTGCTGACAGCTCTCGCAGACAAAGCAGTTTGGATGCCACTTGTGTCCGAGCGCATTGATGATTTCGTCCGTCAAGATTGGATTCTTGCACTTGCGGCAACGAGGCTTGTGAAGTCGGTTATGGCACTGAGACGGTTGGAGGACTCGACTGTCAGTCAACAGCGAAGCACAGCATGTGAGGAAATGCAGAGGCTCAGACTCACTCCTTCGCAGTATGGGTATCCTTTATGCACCACAAATGCCTTGCCTCCATGCTGCACCCTGCCATCTTCATCGATCACCAGGTTAGCATTCGGGTTCGCACCCGCGACACTGCCCGCCGCATTCGGGTCCAAGAACGGATCTCCACACTGCGCACAGAAGAAGTGCATCTCATGATAGTTGCGCACGCCTCCACTCTGGCCCTCTGTCCCGCCGCTTTTACCGCCCACCAAGTCTGGGTCATTGATCGTGATGTACCGCTCATCCACGATTGGCGTCCGGCAATGGAAACACCTGGTCGAGAAGAGCTCGTGGTAGTCCAAGTGGCAGTAAGGCGCGCCCTCATGTTCGAAGAAGGCGACGTGCTCGAGCGGCTCGTGGCAGTGCTTGCATTGAAAGCAGGTCGGGTGGAAGAGCTGCGACATTGCATTGATCACGCGACCGACGATGAGGCGGTGGCATGAGGCGCATGTAGAGCCGTCGGCTGCGGTCAGGTGGTGGCTGCTTGAGGATTGCGCTTCAGAGGTGTGAGAATGCGCATTCTTGGCGGGTGGTGCTGGAGCTTGAGGAACCTTGATGCTTGGACCTGCACCCTGTGTGGGTGAGCCGAAGGGGATTTCTGGAACAGAAGGCGCTACCACTGAAATCGCGGGGGCAACATTGATCTGAGGCGGAGAGGGAGCGTCGTGAACCCCAACGGATATCACTGGGCCTCTTTGGTTTGCGGCCCCGGGAATCGGAGGCAGTGGTGCTCGAGCTGGAGGAGTCGATGTTGGGCCATGCACCGCGCCAACCTGAGCCGCGTGGGGCTGGCGAGGCGGTGTTGCAATTGATGCTGAGCCGGAGACTTGAATTGAAGGCGGTTGAACAGGCACCTGAGGAAGCGTCGAAGGAGGAGCAGTATGTTGATGAGACGAGATGGAAAAGGTAGGAGGTATTGGTCCTGCCGCTCCATGTGGAGGCGGGTGCACAACCGCGGGTCCTTGGAAGGTTGAAGCTCCTGGTTGGGGCAAGGCTGGATAGTATTGATATTGGTGCTGAGGAACATGAGGTTGATAGAATCTATGTTGCTGCTGTTGAGGCTGGGGAACTTGAGGCAAAGGTCTGCGCTGCGAAAATGCTTGGGGTTGTTGCATCGGCATAGCTGCTGGTACAGGTGGAGCTGTCGCAGCGGCAGGCTCCTGGGTATATGCTTGGTTCCAGTCGTACCGAGCGGGCGGCTGGACTGACACTGAGAATGTTGGAGCGGCTGCCATCTCCTTCTCACTATGGGAGGGACGTATCGACGAAACCGAAGTGAGCTTGAGCTTGAGCTTGAGCTGGACCTGATGCAAGAAGAAGTCAAGCTGGGAGCTGACGTCGAAGTGGGTAAACAAGGGAACGCGCGAAGCTTAAAGCCCCTGTCTTTCGACGCGTTCTAGTCACGTGCGGCTTACTCTCATCGTGATCACACAACTCTAATTTTATGATCATGGAGCAGTGTTGGACGCGAAGCAAACGCGTTGGCGTGGACGCGTTGCGAGGAGAACCCTTCGAAAGTTGTGACAAGTGCATTCAGACACCACCACGACCACCTCCGCTTTCTCTTCCAGGCGCTCAGCAAACTTTTCAAGATGGCAGCCCACGCCCAATTCGACGGGCTCTTTCTCGGCCTGTCCCCGCAAAGCGGTCGCATGCGTATTGCAGCAGGAGGTATTGGTTATAAGGCCTCGGGCGAGAACAGCAAGGCCATCACAGTCCCTGCCGACAACATTGTGGACTTCAGCTGGGTGAAGTGAGTCCTCCTTCGGCGCAAATGTCGCAAAGTCAGCTGTCCTTTCCTAACAGTCGAAAATCTTGTCCCCACGCCCCTCCTCCTTACAGAGTCGCGCGGAACTTCCAGCTTCGCATTCGTCTGCGCCAGTCGACTGAGGGCAGCAATGGTCGGAGACTAACACTCGACGGGTTCCTTCGCGAACAGCATGACGAGCTTGCATCAGCCATCAAGACATACTATGACAAGCCATTGCTCACACAGGAGCTCTCGGTCCGAGGCTGGAACTGGGGAGAGGTCAGCATTCTGGACGAGGATGTGGAAGAGGTCCAGTTTGTGGTGAAAGACAGGGTAGCGTTTGAGATCCCGATCAATCACATCGCCAACTCGAACATTGCCCGGCAGGAAGTCAGCATCGAGTTCTTGAACCCAGAGCAGCAAGAGCCTGTGTCGAATACGGGAGCAACCGGCTCCTCAGGCGACGGCAGCAGCGGGGCCGCAGGAAGACGGTCGACCTCGAAGCACGATCAGCTTGTCGAGATCAAGCTTTACATTCCTGGCGAGATCGAGCGAGATGGGAGCGATGATGGAGCGGATGAGCCAGAGCTGGCAGCAAATGCATTCCACGATGCAATCAAGGCTCGCGCAGATATGGGCCCTGTGCAAGGCGATGCGGTGGTGGTGTTCCGCGACTGCCTGATCCTGACACCGCGTGGTCGATACGACATCGACATGTTCCCGAACTTCCTCCGGCTTCGGGGCAAGACATACGATTACAAGATCCTGTACTCGTCCATTACTCGACTGTTCCTTCTTCCCAAGCCCGACGATGTGCACGTCCACTTTGTCATAGGCCTGGACCCGCCGATCCGACAGGGTCTTACTAGATATCCTTATCTGGTCCTGCAGTTCCCGCGGGAGGAGGAGATGGACTGCGAACTCAACCTGTCGGAGGAGGATCTGCAGGGCAAGTACCAGGGCAAGCTCAAGAAGCGGTACGAAGAGCCGACATTCCGGATCATCTCGAACGTGTTCAAGCATCTGTCCAACCAGAAGCTGACGGTCCCGGGCTCGTTTGAGAGCAGTGCGGGTCAGGCGAGCATCAAGTGCAATGTCAAGGCGGTGGAGGGTCTGCTGTACCCACTCGACAAGGCGCTCCTATGGGTATCGAAGCAGCCGATCTATCTGCCATATTCTCAGATCCACCAAGTTGTCTTCTCGCGCGTCGGTGGCTCGGTTTCCTCATCAAGAACGTTTGACTTGCGAGTCAGTCCACGCGACGGCACAGAGACGACGTTCCTGAGCTTGAACCGAGAAGAGCACGATCGGATGAACAGCTTCTTCCTGGAGCGCAAGGTCAGGATCAAGAGCGAGATGAACGATGGCTTGGATCTGGGTGCAGCTGGAGCGGCGGCGGCTCTGCTGAGCGACGATGATGAGGACATGGCTGATGCCAGCAGGAGTCGGGCAGCGGCGATGGACGAGGACGATGACTCGGAAGGTGAGCTTGCACTGAAACTCCACTTTTCCATCGGAACGTCTGTTTTTCTGATTCTCTCTATTCAACCCTGCAGAGGACGAAGACTTCCAAGAGGACTCGAGCGATTCGAGCACGGACGATGGAGGGGGATCTGATGATGATGACTTTTCCGAGGGCGGAAGGGATGATGATGCTCCACCCAAGAAGAAGAAGAAGAAGTCCTCGTAAAGGTGCTATGTACGCTGTCCATCTCGTCTATGCTCGCACTTGAACGCTCATACACACTCAAACACGCAGGCCATACATGCATGCATAGATCCTGAATCTGTGAGATGAGAGCACGGGCTGTGGACTCGCATTCGTTCATCGAGGAGGAGCCGAGAAGAAGGGAAGGATGTTGTGGTCTGACTTGAAGAACTGACTGCCCGCCGACCCGACAAATTGGCACCCCGAGGCCCCAACAAAGGTCAAACTCTCTGCCTCGGCGGTCGCCATACCACCTCCTCTCCATCTTGTCAGTTGACCTTTCTTTACATTTCAAATCTTCTTCCTGCCCCTCGCCCTCATTGTTCGCCCCTACGACGCCGTCCTACCTTGTCCCTCTGTGCTCCTGCAATAATCTGATCAACTCCTCTCAGGACTTCTGGTCGTCTAGCTCAGCTTTCCTGTTGCTAACCAACCAACACTGAAGCACAAAGGGAAGCTTTAAATTTTAAGACTCGCTCTCGGATCTGAACTCCTTTGCCTCCCCCCCACAGCAAAGTGGAACTGGGTTGAGGCAAGCAAAGGCGGACGGACCTCCACGTTGGTTCGAATATCAGCCAGTCTATCCATCAAGCTACATAGAAATCACCACCATCACCTTCCGCCCCTTTGTCTGCTCGGAGGGCAACCACCACGCACTCGAGCAGCAAGCGCAGCATGGCCGCCTCCTCCTCTGACTCGAGCTCGACAGCAGCAGCCGCTTTCCAGATCGTACCCGGGGTGCAGTCCTACGATTGGGGCTTGAAGGGCAACCAAGGCAGCAGTGTCGCCCGCTACGCCCAGGCTACCGAACAGCTCAACTTCAAACTCGAGCAGGACAAGCCTTATGCCGAGGTGAGCACGAGCTCATACCCACCGACACCAATGCAGCTGACCCATTGCGCCACCTCTCTCTCTGTTCGCTCCGCAGCTATGGATGGGCACACACCCTACTTTGCCTTCCAAGCTCGCCCAGGACCCCCAACAGACGCTGTCCAGTTACCTGCATCAACACCCAGATCTCGTTACTCAGGCCATCTTTGACAAGTTTGGATCGGGCAAAGATGACAACGGAAGAGACACAGGCGTGTTGCCCTTCCTCTTCAAGGTCCTCAGCATCGGCAAAGCCCTGAGCATTCAAGCACACCCAGACAAGGAGCTCGCCCAGAAGCTACACAAGGAGAACCCAGACATGTACAAGGACCCCAACCACAAGCCAGAGATGGCCATCGCACTCTCACCTTTCCGCGGCTTCTGCGGCTTCCGTCCGCTCGGTGACATTGCCAACTTTGTGCAGGATGTGCCAGAACTCCGAACGCTGATCGCACCCGGCGAGGAACTTTCTGACCGGCTCATCGCAGCGGCTGCCGCCAACGATGCCAAGTCGGAGGAGAGCAAAGCCGTCTTGCGCGAGGTGTTTGCGCGTCTCATGAAGGCCAAGAAGGACGATGTCGATCTGCAAGTAGAAAGCATCGTTGCGCGGTATAGCGGCGCTCTGCAGAATCAAAATGCGGAGGCGCTCGAGGTGCCGGCCGAGTTGGCGCAGCTGGTTGTCACTCTCAACGAGCAGTTCCCTTCCGACATTGGCATCTTCTGTGCCTTTGTGCTCAATGTCGTCAGCCTCGAGACCGGGCAAGCGATGTTCCTGCAGGCCAACGAGCCTCACGCGTATCTCTCGGGGCAGATCATCGAATGTATGGCAGCTAGTGATAATGTCGTGCGGGCTGGACTGACGCCCAAGGCCCGCGATGTCGACGTCTTGACCAGCATGCTCACCTACCGATCGGCCAAGAGCGAGGAACAGCTCATGTCGCCGAGCCCTTTCCCTCCATTACCGACCTCTTCAACATACTCACTGTACACCATCGATGATCCAGAATCTCGGGCGGACGCGACCGCCGTCGGAAGCTCCTCCGATGGCCGGGGCACCCTTCCTCCCGATGCCGGACTGCCATCTTCGCAACATTCAGGCTCATCACCGCCCACTCTGCTGTACGACCCTCCCATCGACGAATTCGCAGTGCTGCTTACGCGTCTCACATCAGAACAATCAGAGGACCAACGGCCAATACGCGGGCCCTCGATCCTGCTGCATGCAGAGGGTCAAGGGTCATTCATCGCCAAGCACCCGCAGCACGCAACCGTCGAGGTGCAGCTTGATCAGCCGGGCAAGGTCTACTTCCTGGCTGCCAATACCCAGCTCAGTCTGGTCGCGTCAAAGACTGCATCGGAGGAGGGCGATTTCTTACTAGTCCGCGCATTTGTAGAGGCATGAGACCTCTCTCACCCCCTCCAAGTCAGAAGAGGCCCGACAGTGCAAGGGATCTCGACTCGACACAATTACGGCATCGCGGTCTTCACTCCTCCGCGTCGAGCAAAGTCTTGCAATACCTTACTGTACTTGCCGGAGGAATCACATGTGCATACATTTGCTTTGAAGATCGCTGAAACTGCGGGTTTCAGAGACTCCCGGCGGCCTGCCGAACGATGGACCGGAGTGTAAGGACGATGTACCAGTCAAAAGAGAGCGGACTGGATCATCAGTGGCAGGTTTTATCACCTTTGCAACCTTGGTCAGATACCCACGCCACCACTCTTCAAACTTGAAGAAGCTGACGTTTTCCATTGACCCAGATTCAGTCGGGAGCCATGTGAGGGAAGGGTGCTGACCGACCAAATCGAGTCGCCAATCTTTGCTTTTGAGCGGTATTCAATCTATTGCGAAGTACTAGGATCTGCGCCGGACCCATCTGTGTCGTGGGAGCACGCCTCCAACGGCATAATCTCATCATCGATCTGGTCAGGATCCACGTCCTCGGGGCGACCGTATCTTTTGGAGGCGGATCAGAAGAACAGATAAGGGCCGGCTTTTCGGGGACAGAAAGAGGCGGATACCTGGATGCAGGAACGCGACTCACAGCAAAGATTTCCACAGCACCTCGATGGCGCACAATACCTCATCGTCCTCATCGACTGGTCGGTACGCTGGCGGGATCAGGACTTCCGACATGTTGATGCGCAGCTTCGACGTGGTCGTGATGTCACCGGTTCTGTCTCCAAAATCGGCGATATCAGCCATGGGCATCGCACACAATTCTTCCAGCCGCGTCGCCATTCGCAGTTTGGGCAAAGGATAGCTTTGTCGTCGGTCGCGCCTCAGGCATTCGTCGCAGCGGTGGGTGCTGTCGGGGATGTATGTCCACACCAGTCGCAGCTCTTTGAGATGGTCGAGAGTGCCATGCTTTTGAGCTTTCGCTAATGTGGTCAGGAGGCACTGGATGACACGTTCTTGCCTAAGGCTCTCGACTCCTTCTCCAGCTCGCGCGATGTCGGAAAAGTTGTGATATTCGAAACAGTAGACGAGGCCGAAGGTCATCTTTCTGACAGTTTTGGGGAGCCGCGTGAACGCTTGGAAAAGCATACTCTCGTACAAGTTGATGTCGCTCGGTGGCCCAAAGACGAAATCGGTCTCAAACAGATTGTCGATCATGAGGGTCACCTCTTCCAGGCTGTCGAGACGTTCGGGCGACAAGATCCAGTGGAGATGCTCAAGGTTGTCAAATTCGAGGATCAGATGCCTGAGCTTTGGCATGTGGCTGTTTGCACATTGTCGCAAAACCAGATTTTCTCCAGATGTGTGGATTCGTGTTCCTGTCGATTCCGTTACGGATTCCTTCAGAATGCCGTCGCACCCTGTTGAGAAATATCAGCTGTGCACAGCGTCTAGATCAAAAGGCAGAGATGAGGCACAGCATCGGACTCACAATTGGCAGCGATTGCTAGCTCTTCGACCGTGTCCTTGCATTGTTGCAGGATGGTGGTGTATGCATCACAGTCTGCAGCGGCCCCCGCCTGAAGTCGCACGACCGGATCGATATGGATCTTCTTGATCAGTGCAGCATGCTCCGGGTGCGTCTCGAGCTGATTTGCCAAGAGAAGCGCCGAACCGTCCATGTTGTTGTTCAGATCTTCCAAGTGCGGACCTTCTCCTGTGGGATTTGTGGGGGCCTGGATTGACGAGACATAGCTGAATTCACGGGGAAGCCGGATCTCTCGGTACAGATATGGAGTCAGAATCGTGTTGAACAGCTTGTTGACGCGGACAAGTCCACACAGTGACGATAGGTATCTGTTGTAGTTCCGATGGTTTCGGTGGAAATGGATGCTGCTCTCCTCTGGTGAGATCAAGACCAAGACTTCGTTCAGGATGGACTGGATGAGTTCGACTGGCAGCGACGAAAATTGGCGAGGCTGGTGATTTCTTAGGCGCTTTCGGGCTTCCCCTTCCACATCAATAGGGTCAACCGTGCGTTTGCTGGTCATATCTGGCGGACTCTGCATCTGTGCTGAGCGCGATGTGTACGAGTGCGCTTGTGGCTCGAAGCATCACTCCTATGAACGAGCATAACGATGAACTTCCTCAGCACAAAGGGAATGTCGATTTCCTCGCTTTCGAGAAGACTACATACGAGTCGGTTCTGTGCTCTCAGAGTTTGGTGTGAGCTGACCGCGCCACAAAAAAAGAAGCTTTACCAAGAAATCACACGCGTTTCGCATCCTGCTGCATTCATTCCGTCACCATTTCACGCTCAACACTCCCAGACAAAAGAAGAGGACAGAAACCAAGAGAAGAAAGGGAAGACAAAAGGAGGGAGCCCTTCCAGCAGAAGACCCCTGGCCCCTCACGACGACGACCACCTGCCCAGTCGCGCCTGCTCAGCTACGGATGGTGAAGGAGGACTGCCCAGGAGTCTCGTCCCTGTCATGTCGACCCCTATTCCCTACCCACTCGAGCCACCGCTGGATCTGAGCGACTTCGACGCGTCAGAGCTGCGTAACTTCGATGCTCAGGTCGCAGGCCATCCTTCCACCGTCTTCCGGACAAGGGCAGGGAAGATCATTGTCAAGCGCTCCTTACCCTCGGAGATATCCTTCTATTATCGCCATCTCAATCCAAATGCCGCCGTCACCGATAAAGGCATCCAGCAAGCCAATGGGCACGCCAGCCCGGCGTCTTGTCACTACACCTTGACTGACCTGACGCCCAAGTGTCACGGCGCTGTCACACTTTCGGAGGCCGAAAAGAAGTCAGACTCGTCCCATGGGAGCAACCAGGCTGGTCCTATGCTTCCGGAATTGATTGAGCTCGACCCGGCGATCCCCTTCCCTGACCAGCCGATTCAAAGCGTGGTGGCTAATGCCCTTGTTCTCGAAAACATTCTTCACGGATTTGTTTCTCCAAGCGTGCTCGACATCAAATTGGGGACCCAGTTATGGGATGACCGCTCCTCGCCTGAGAAGAAAGCCCGGATGATCAAGTCCGCACAAACCTGCACCAGCGGCGAATATGGTCTACGTCTTACAGGTTGGCAGGTTAGTTCAGAGCATGTACAACTCAAATGACACCTCAGGCTGACATCAGAATTGCGACATCCGCCCATCCCGTTTCTGAAGACCTGGGACGATGAGCGAAAGACCGAGTTTAATGTGTCCAAGTCCTTTGGCAAAAGCATCCTTACTCAGGCTCACCTCGAACTAGGCGCTCGAATTTTCTTCTGCTCTCCACGACTTCCAGACGACGCCCCTGAATTTGATCGCATTCTCACCAAACAGGCTCCGGCAGCCTCTGCGCAAACAGCATCAGCACCAGCAACACAAGCATCGTCTCTTCTACCTATTTTGCCGGCGGATCTGATCCACCACGTAATTACCCGAGGTCTCGCGCCTCAACTTCGAAATATCTTTAATCTAGTCCGAACTACAGAGTGGCGAGTCCGAGGCGGCAGTGTGCTCCTCGTCTATGAGGGCAACGCGGATGCCCTTCGATCCAGGATCCAAGATTCGGCAGCCGATCCACGGACTTATTGCCAGGCTCGCCTGATCGACTTTGCCCACGCCAACTTTGTACCTGGACAAGGACCGGATGAAGGCTATGTACTCGGATTACAAACGGCCATGACTCTTCTCGATCACGTCGCCGCCGAAACCGCCTCGCCCGCGACCACTTGAACCTTTTCTCCTCACCAGCCGGGGTTTTTTCTCCTTCCGCTTCTACTTCGACAACCTGCTAATAATTCTCGACCCTCTCTTCCTCTCTCACGGCTCGATCGTTTCGAACGTGTCTCTTCCTCTGCTTCACTGTTGTCTCGTTGCCTCTGCACTGCTTTCCCGCCGCGTCTCGTCCCCCCCCC
>LAXH01000024.1:0-58863 GCA_001006505.1 Tilletia horrida
GTTGCAGTAGTGCAGAGCTAGAGAGCCACAGCTGGCCAACTAACATTCCAACAGTCGCCAGTATATTGACAGCAAGGCAGCTACCAATCAGTCCCAGCATGGTTCGCAATATCGCGCACGCAAATGGATTGAGGCGCTTCAAAGCCCGGGAGCGGCCAGCCCTGACCAAGATCACTCGCATGACGCGCCTCATGTGGGTAAAAAGCAATGAACATACTGATTGGTCGCGCCTCATTTTCACGGACGAGTGCAATTTGGATACCTCCGATCTCAAGCGCCAGCCCTATGTCACCCGCTTGCCTGGCACTGCCGGTAGGCCTGAAAATACGTCCCGCCGCTTCCGGGGAAGTCGCAAGACGGTCATGATTTGGGCCGCCATTGCTTGCGGCAAAAAGTCCAATCTAGTCCGTCTCTCGGGCACAGGACTGCCAAAGGTCGACTCCGCTAGGTACATTGACAACGTAATGAAAACAGCTTTGCGCGACTTCGTGCTCCAGTGCAAGATGTACGCTTGGACCTTCTACTCTGTGGTAGAAGACAACGCCTCTGTTCACAACTCCCGGCGCACGACGGCTGTTCGAAATGAAATTGGAATTCGGCGACATCCTCATCCCCCACTCAGTCCCGACCTCAATCCGATTGAGAAGGCGTGGCGTCTTCTCAAGTCCCGCCTTCGGGCTCGCAACCTCAGCAGAGCCACGGCTAATGAGCTTTGGGCTGCGGCTCAAGAAGAATGGGACCTCATCACACCTGAAGAACTTGACAAGCACATTCTTGACATGCCGAAACGGGTCCGCACTGTAATCGACCGTAGAGGCCTTTTTACCAAATGATGGGTTCATTTCATAGTGCGCCCAACATGTACCTTCACTTTCACTTAAGCAATCAAAGACGGTTTTGTTTTCATTTCATGATGTTGCATTGATGACGAAAAGGAGAAGACGGAAGTTTTGTGGTGTTTTGATTGTTGGTGTTCTAAGACTTTTGGACGGTACCTCGTATATGCTTCCCATGTGTACCGATTTGTTTCCTTCTTCCCTACCACCACAATCAAATTCATCACCACCACCACCACAATCAAATCACATTCACCACCACTTCAACAGATTGTACTCAAAAAGGTCCGCCGTGTTGCGCAGCAGATTCTCGAGCAAACCGGCAAAAAGCTCGCTGGAAGGAACGTTAGGACCGGCTTCGCCATGCTACATGGCAAGCCTTGATGTTGCTGCGGCACCACCGAAATTTACCTACCTCCTTTTACCTTGATGAGGGTACTTTTGGGCGTTGGCTGCTTGTGGTGGTCAATTTTACCCTTCCGTACCTTGTGGAACCGCGAACTTTACCCTTGACTGCGTACCTACTAGGGCAAAAACTGCAGACTGGCAGGTATTTCTCTCGACTCATGAGCGGAAGAACACAAATGTACCCGTCCGACCACTTGTTTTACCCAAGGCAGCCACGCTTATCAGCGAGAAGGTATCGAAATCTACCCCAAAATACGTTGGGGTCCAAAACGTGCGGAAGATGACAACCTCTTGATCCAAAACGTTGCTCAATTTCAATGTGTTGTCTACCAAGGTACATGCCGCTGTCTTGTAGTTGCCCTGTCTCATTCCTCGTGGCTGGGGGTCCACTCAAATCGCTGCAGTCCAAACACAGTTTGAGCCTTGCAGCTCAGCTTGTGTCTGGTCCGAAGCTGGGAAATGGTGATTTTGCGTGTTGGCGGTTGGGGGGCCTCGCCTCCTTGAACGGCTGTGGTGCAAACATACACAGCACAAATGGAGCGGAGAACGCGAGTCAATGGAAAACGATCGCCTTCACTACGCCTGGTAGCCTCGCCAACAAGATCATCATACCGATAACACCCTGCCTCCACGTATGGACCAACGGGGTCTGTGATGTAAGAGAGACTGGTATAGTGAGTCCCGGAATCAGAAGTCGACACCACTCGTCCCACCCGCGCATACTCAGTGCCCAAAACTTTGATGCGAGGCTCAGCATCCCAACATGTCGCCTCTCTCTGTTCAGGCAAATTCATAAAGATGATGTGAGGTGCCTTCAAAGTTTTGGTAGCACAGAGAGCGTCAGCAGAACAAGGAGGCAAGCTCAGAACGCAAACTCGGCAGGGGAAAGAGACCTGACCATGAAGGAAGAGTGTCAACGCAGCCTCCACAGAGCGGAAAGACCTGTATACGCTTGGCTCTAGATCACAATATGTCATCCGAGCAGAGGAAACTACCTCGTGCGACTCGCACGAGCGTGTCTTTTGCTGCGTGAACGCAAAAAATGATTGAACTTCATAGTCAGTCTCTTCCGCAAGCAGTCGCAAGAACCACCACCAATTACCCCATTGACCCCTCTTGTACCACTTTCTCTCCTCGAACAAGAAATTCAACATGATCTGCAGAGACTGCTGAATGTGCTTCTGCTGAGTGCTGTCAGTCTTGAAAGAGTAGGCTCTGTCTCGTTCCTGAAAGGACAGAGTCAGTTTCTTGATGCCGCCATCCTCCGTCATCCGCGGCAGGAGCGCCTCCCACAGAACCCGAGTGCTCAGGAAAATTGGAAACAAGATTTCCATGAGGCTGGTCACGAAGCATGTGTCGTTTTGATGCGTGTACGACCACACCCTCGTGAGCCCGAGTACGTTACCTCTTTTCTTGCTGTCGCGAGAAGGGTACGCGGTGGTTGACTTCTGCCCAGCGGCGGGAGGCAATCCGTTAGGCCGAGCTCGCTTCGTCTGCTCGGAGACTCTGTCTGTGTTAGATCTCAGAGTGGCAGAACGAGGAGGCTGTGAGCGCACATGTTGATTTCGTTTGAAATTCACATGGTCATCATCACGAGCGGTCTCTTTTTCTGCACTATCAATCAGAACATCAGCTTTCCTTTTGGCAGTTTTCAAGAAGCGGTTAGCATCAGGAGCCCTCCCGTCGTTCCCATCCCTTTTCGCTGTTTGCCGTGCGCGGTGCAAGGCAGCTCGGACAGAAGGAATTTTGCTCCAGCCATATCGAGTAGCCTTCCCAGCGCTGTGAGCCTGCGCCTCAGCCTGGAGAAGGTCAGCTAGTTCCTGTAGACACTGGAGTCCTGAGACAAGATCCATGTCAGTGCTCCGGCAAAGATAGTAGATCGAGTGGAGGTTCTCCAATGCAGAGATACTGGAGGGAAGGGACTTCCAGTTTGCAAGTGGCATCCTCTTCAGGCCTGGAAAGAGCATGGCTGCGGTGTCACACGCCAACCACCACGAAAGCCAGTCAAAGCAATTAGGGAACTCCTCAAAAAGACGGGTGGCATTTTCCACAATGGAGGCGCGGGCTTTGGCTGTAAGAAGCGAATCAATAAGAGAGCTGAACACTCTTTGCTTGTTCTTTGGCACAAAGTTCCCGTTGGCCTTCACCCTGTGAACAGATTGGTGGAAGTGAAATAAGCATCCTTTGAGGAGTTCCTTAGCTCGCTCTCTGTACTGGTTGGCTTCCATCTTCTGCGCATCCGGACTGATCAACATGGTCAGGCCGCCGGTTTCTGTACGCCAGCGCACGTATGCTTCTACGAAGCCCGCGGTCTGAGCAGCGGAAAAATCGACGGTGCCGCTCATGAGCCGCTCAACTTGTGCCCTGTTCAGACCGCGGCGTTGTAGACACCGGAACAGAAACAGAAAATGATCAGTGAAGTCAGCTATCCTCTGACGCTCCAGGACCGTCCACAGCACGGGCGCCCATCGCCCGAGCGTATGGGAAAAGATGCTAGAGGTACAGAGATAGTAATTCTCAAAGACCTTGAAAGTAACGTCAGTCAGAATGCCCTCAAGCCCGTCAGCCTCCTGAGTTTCAAGTCCGGCAGGATCAACAAAAGCAGACAACTGCCAGTCTGTCTGAAGCATGATGGCAAAGGATCCGTCCAGAATAGAAGCCTGCCGCAGGCAAACAGGTTTCCACTCTGGATCATCTGGGTTGACCCTTTGCATCTTCATGAACAAAAGAAAGTTAGCATCTCGAGATCCATCCGACGGCTGGATGCCGTTCTGCTGAAGGAACTTCATGCGATAGTAATTCACCCGCCCAAGATTGATGAATGCATCATCAATTTCTCGGGCGGCGTTTACCTTTATTGTTGTCTTGCTTGGACCCTTGGCGCGACCAAGACTTAGCCCTTTTGCCTTCACGTGAGGTACCTTGATCACCAAGTTTTCGGATTCCACCTATATGATAATGGAAGGAGCAGAAGAACATGTCAGCAGAGACCACTCATGACTCAACACATAATCCTCGGCAATCCATTCACTGACCAAACTTGAGGGTCGAGGCTTGTTGCAGGGTGGCTGGCCGTGCCTGTGGACGCCACGGTGCTCGTAATGACCTGCTCCTGTGTGATAACGAGTCAAGATCAACTTCGCATCACATTTCTCATAGGTCAGTAACCCAGAGCAGTGTCTGACTTTGCAACCGCGCTTCAACCAGGCTTCGACGGCATCGAACGACTTTGCCGTCGGAGCTCGCTGAACATTACCACAGAGCTGACAGTGCAGAACGCCCCTGCACTTCATCACCGTCTTCTTACCCACTTTCTCACCTGCCTCCTCGAGGAGAACGACGTGTTCGTTTCTCCAACACCAGTCTGCATGATAAAAAAAATCAGGACAATGCTTAATGTCAGTGATCTTGATTTTGATATTTCCATCGGGGAATGGAACGATACACTTATCCTCGGTCACAATGACAGGATAGTCAACTTTGACTCCTGTCTTCAAGTCATCCTGGACCTGTGAGAGGGCGACGCAGTTGGACTCATCATCTGTAAAATCGTCTTCTTCGTTGCAGACGACGTCAGATTCTTCACCCTTGTCATCATTTTCCCCCCAATCTTCTCCGAAACAGTCTTTTTCAGGGATATACTCCTTGTTGCCCCCTTTCTTGCTACCCATACTGGTCTTCATGGTACCCCTGCCACGACCCGAGTCTTCCCAGGCGCCTTCAGCTTCGAGCGACCCAACGGAATAGGTAGGAGAGCGGCGGTCTTCCACTCCTTCCTGGTCTTCGGAGAAGGTGGAGGCGGTTCCCTCTCCTTCTTCTCCGGCAATGATCTCGTCCTTCTCGTCCATCCAACGGTAGACTGTAGACAAGTTATTTTTCAGATTTGAACTTGAGACTGACAGATGCATCATCCACTGCCACGGCCGGCGGATCTCACTGAAGGCTTTTGAAGGAGCGCGCTCAACGTAAGCACTCGTGTCGCCAGTATCACCACCAGCATGTTTTGCGACATGACGGAGCAAGGTACGAGGTATCTTGGTAACAACGATCACTTTAGACATGCCTGAAGCAAAAAAAAAATAAGAAGTCAATCATAGTGTCAGCTCTCAGGCAGCTCAAGAACTCAGCCACCGCCGCGTGGCAGAATGACATTCTTTCATGAAATGAGAGATCTCTGGGTGAAAATTGAAGCACTTACTTTTTTTTTGAGAAGTTTGATGGTGGTGTTGTGTGGAAAATGAGATGGGTTGGTACGGGATAGTGGAACTGTGGGTGGTGGAAGGGCTGAAGCAGAGATACGATCAAAACATGTAAACATGAGGAGGACGCGCCCAAGCCACGTCACGTGACCATTTTCCTTGCCAAAAACGATGTTGTGGCTGGGTAAATCCAAAGTCTCCAAGGTAAAAGTCGTCGTAGACAGTCTCTCATCATCACTTCTACCCCTCTTTTACCTAACCAGGTACGCCAACTCAGGTACTTTTTCAGGATTCACACAGGTAACACAGGTACAATTCAGCATATCATGGCTTCTCGTACAATTTTACCTGACTTTTACCTTGCTTAGGTACGAGCGCGAAGGTATATTTCTCTGCTCTCATGTTGCTGCCCTGTTTCCGTATCTGGCTCCCATCACGCTGAGGATGAGACAGAGGGCGCATTGGCGGGAGGTATGTCTGTATGCGTTGACTTTTGCATGCAACCCCATTTCGTCCTACAATACGAGTACATTGCTACGTGATGGCGGAGATTTGCTCAAGTGGGGTAGCCGCGACATGAGCAGACGGCCTAGTGAATTGGCAGAAGTTTCTGTACGTCTGCACCTACCACCCTGGCCGCTTCGGCCAGAGCTCCTTCCTCAATGTCCTCGAACCAAGACTCGTCGAGCTCGCCTCGATCCAGGCGTCTTGACAGGCGCTTTGAGTCTTGTACCTGTGCTGATGCCGCAGTGTCGTTGTAGGCGGCTGAGGTCTTACCGTCACTGCGCATCGCTGACGACAGAGATACTGGCATGCTGTCTGGGTCGTACGTGGGTTCTGGCGGGGAGGCGGACAGCGGTATCAGACCTGGTCCCTGAACAGCTGCGCTCGAGGAAGACGTGTTGTAGGTCCCAACCAGTGAAGCAGCACCCAACAACGCTTCGAGGTCAAGCTCTGCTATCACTTTCAAGACGTTAGCGGGCTCTCGTAGCACAGCTTTCGATTTCGCTCCGGCCAGCTTTGCGTCCACGGCGTCCAACACCGGCTCCAGCGCAACGGACCAACCGACCGAGCGGAGCGTTTCGTCCGCCAGAGTTGCCGCCGCGGCGGGAGCGGGAGCGCGTGCTGGTGATTCCGACCGTCCCTTGGCCATCTGTGCGGCGCGAGTGCTCATCGTGTCTACGCCGCGTCCCAGTGCATCTCCAACAAGACCATCCCCTAGCTTCCGCAATGACTCGCCCTCCCGTAGCATCTCGTAGATCACCTCGTGTACTTCAGAGGGCGAGGGCAGTAGCCTGTCTGCATTCACCAGGAAAGTCGAGATGGTGAGCAACAGGAGCCGAATGAGTGAAGTCAAGGCAGCTCTCGAGGCCATGTTGTTGGATCCAGAGGAGGTATTTGTTGCAACGGAGGCTGCGCTCAAGCGAAGCTCATCGACCGATCGTGTAGCTAAGAATCTGGCCAGTGTGAGCAATGGCTGGAGCACAACCGTCGTGTAGTTGAAGTATGGCAGGGTGCCTGACTCCGGAGCCGCCTGCTGCGATTGTGGAACAGTTCTGAGCTTGATTCGGCCCGCCGAAAGTAGTAGGACGCTTCTTCTGATGATTCGCAAGGCTACGGAGAACGATCTCACGTCCAACTTCAAGCTGACATTGTTGCGCAAATAGCTTCCGCACACTTCCAGAAGAGGAGCGATCAGTCGCAGGCAGTTTGCATCCGTTGAGGAAGCATTCTCTGCTTCGACTCCTTGAGCAGAAGCTACCGATTTCCCGAGGCCGAAGGTAGCCCAAGTCGGTAAAGACATGCTGCTGAGGCTGTGTTTTTGCACAACCGGATAGCTACTTGACGATGAGGCTCCACCCACGTAATTTCGTTGCTTGCAGCGCCGCACCCGTGCCGCTCTTTTCAGAGGCATTGCAGTAGGTGGCAGGCGATTTGACTCTTGACTGCCGTTTTGGTCATTGTTCTGAAGCTCCGTCGATGGCTGATGTTCCGGCCGTAAAAAGGCATCCTCACCGGCCGGGCTCGACAACCAGACCCACAGAAGGCACAGGACCAAACGTGCGTACGCTCGCGCTCTTGATACCGAGCTGATGCGGGCAGAGAGGGGAGAGGAATTGTCCGAGCTAGGAGGTACTGGAGCCATAGGTGCAGAGGCATGTGTGAGTAAGTATGAGGCAAAAGAGAGTAGCGAGACTGGCAAATCAGGCTGAAGCTGCTCAGGCGAATCAGCACCGCCACTCTGCTGAGAATCGGAGGGAGTCGATTGATCTTTTGGCGTCCTTCGGCCAGAGCGCGGGAGCTCCGGCGAGAAGAAGACCGAATGTATGAAGAGAGGATTTGATCGCGACAGGAGATACAGCGGCAGGAGAAAGGATGCCGGCGCCGTCGGTCTGTGCATCAGGCAGCAGTCTGTGAGCGTGATTAGCACATTGACCAATGGAGGCTATCCAACACTCACAGGTGGGAAAATTCACTCGCACTACGTGAGACGACCCCGGTTGCAGCAGAACTTTGAGCTCCAACAAACCAGCGCAGGCTATCTCTGAGCGACCCTGACAGCTGGACCATTTCTTCGCCCAACACTTGAGCACCTTTATAAGGAACACCGACGATTGCTTTCAAGGCATTTGTGCCCGCTTCCGCGTACGACAATTTCTCCGCATCAAGCGGGTCTTCAGTCTCCGGCTGAACCGCAACGTACGGACGCCAGCCTTGGCGTTCCAGCGCGATTGCCCCGATCTCGACCAAGGTGTCCATGCCCGGACGAGGAACGGATGATTCCAGCCGGACTGCGGCCGCAGAGGAGGAATACCAATGCGCCAGATGGCGAATGTAAGGGTGTGAGCTGCTGAGCGGGTTTGGTCCGGCCCCGTGAGCTACGATCAAGGAAGCCCGCTTCGAACCTACGCCGGCACCTTGTTGGCCAACACCAGCCAGCAGACCAATGGCGAGTCCTACATCGAAACCGAAACGGGCGGTCGCCGGACTACGCTCCAAGAAGGAGGTGAGGGAGAGGAACAAGTCTCTGCGCAGGAAGTAGGTGCCGAGGGAGGTGTGCGACGTGTGAGAGAGCCAGAGCAGAAGAAGCTGCAAAGTCAGATGCTGGAGCTGGAGGTGCTGGGCAGGCTTCATTGCTTTCTGTGGCCGGTCGTTGGGCGTATCTAGTCCAGTATCGTAGTCAGACGCTCCATTCTCCACTGTTGGAAAGTCTTCGGTCAGGACATCATCGATTCCGACCACAAGCTGGATGAAGAGTTCGTCGGCTTCCGAGATGCTGCCTGCAACCACATTGATCAGGTCTAGAGTGTAGTTGGGGAATTTCTGGGCCAAGATGGTTGCTGATAGGGCGAGGAGCGTTTGTACGGCATTGATCCGCAGCGGAGAGCTCAGAGAAGTAGTGTTGACTCCAGATTCTGCGGCGGTGTGAGAGAAGGTGTTCGAATCGTCGCTAGTGGTCGGCAGCGCGAGCCAGACCGACATGGCATGTGCCCAGAGTCCCGAGATATTTTCACGAATGCGAGCTCCAGCGCTTGCAGGATCATCATCGATCAAGACGAAGGCCGTTCTGGGTGTTGTGCTTGGGAGCGCAGCCTGGCAAAGCTGGACGAGGTGGGCAGTGTCGGGAATGGGCACTGTGAGAAGATCATAGAGGTATGCGTCCCGCGGTGCTGCCCTTCGCTTTCCCGAGGCTGATGAGGACGAAGAGGACCAGGGTTGTTCTCCAGATAGGAGGGCACGGTATCCTGTGACTAGCTTCGACCGACTTGAGAAGGGGGAGTCTTCATCTGGTGAGCTGATTACCACCGATGCTGAGGGTGCGCCAGGAGCAAGTCCGAGTCGATCAGTCCTGCTCTCCGCGGTCCAGCTTCGTCATTGCATTTGGTTTGACACTTACCAGTGCTGCCTAGACGACTCCTACCCGCGCTCTCTCCGAGCTCGTTTGTGCGAGACGATGCCATGGCAATGGCCAGAAGGTAGTTGAGAAGATTGTCATCTCCATGGATGATGGCATTCGTTCCACCACGCTGTCAGCAAACGCTCCGAGCTTCGACGATGATGGGCCTTCATTTCACAACTGATGCACCACAAGAAAGAACCAGAGTCTGATGACACGCAAAGATTGTGCATTGAAGTTCAAGATTTAAGACGATTGTCCAGACTGAGTGCTAGTAACTGTTGAGCTTGCACTTTGGGCCCACACCGGCTCGATGACACTGACTGTCCTTGCGAAGAACTGAGTGGTCTGGATCAACTCCTCGAACAAGATCGCCACTGCCTTCCGGCCATGCAGGGCGGACGAAGGATGGATCTTGAACGTCTGCAATACGAAGATGATGAAGCCGCAATCAGAGAGATCAGATATCGCCTTAGTTCTGACGCGTGCTTCATGGTACTCACTTGTCCCTTGCCTATTCGCTTGTAGCTTCCGTCCGTCTGTCGGAACGCAATGTTGCCCAAACGACCTTCGCACAAGATCTCGCGCAGGGCCTCGTATCGTTCTTCCTTCCAAGCAGGCCGATATTTGCCGTTGGACAGGACAGAAGACTTTTGGGTCACGTACAAGTCGTCGAGACTGTCATCCTCGTCAGCATCCGAAGGTGTCGAATCCTGCGAAGACCCGGTGTCGGCTTGGCGTCCGTTGGTTCTGTTTGGGTTCGAGGTTTGACCAGTCGCCTTGTTAGATGAGAACTTGCTTGCTTGAGCATGTGGGGGTGATTCTGCCTCGTCGTCGCATTCGATCCCATTTTGACGACACAGAGTCCGTAGTTGGGCCCGGATGCTCAACACATTACGCACCGTCTTCTCATGCACAAAATTTGCCTGGCACCACGCTCGAACGGGCTGCTGACCTCTTTCTTTCTTGTTCCGGGGATCCTGGACAGAGTCCAAGACCTCCAAGAAGGCGTAGAGCACATTCAGCGCGGTGCCATGATCCCCACTTGGGTGGATCAGACCGGCTCTGACGCGACGTTCCAGTGCCGCTTCCCGTGCCTCATCGATATCGGCCAGTGTGGATCTCTTGCCTTGTTGCGATTCATTCCCAAGGCCCGACGCATCCACAAACACACTACGATCCGCACTCAATAGTGCAACGAGGTCCCGAGCCTGTCGAGCAACAGTAGGACCTCCCCGCTCCGATGCAGAAAGCAGCGTCCGAGCATGCACGGGCGATATTGGCAACGCGGCCATCCGTCGACCGAGAGGCGTAATTCGTGCCGCGGCATTTTTGGCAGCTGGTGGTGACACTGCGCCCAGTTGTACCAACGATATCAGAGCGGCTTTGAGAGCATCCTGGTCCGGTTCGTCCATCCAATCAAAGTCAAATGGATCAAGACCCGCAGCATACAGCTGAAGGGAAGCAGCACTCAAGTCGGTCTTGAGGATCTCAGGCGTCGAACTCTCGTCCAGGCCGTTGTATGCAACTTCGGGATAGAGTCGGTAGCACTCTCCTGCTCTGACACGACCTGCTCGCCCCATTCGCTGTCGCGCCGCGCCTTGACTGATCGGAAGGGAGCGTAGCACTTCGATCCCCGAGTCGGCAGTGTAGATCTTCTCCTTGGCGAACCCGCAATCGATGACATAGACAATTCCTGGAATGGTAACAGACGTTTCGGCGATGTTGGTGGCTAAGACAATCTTGCGCGTGTCAGCAGGTGTCGGAGCAAATACGGGCAACGTAGCAGCGGAGCCGAGTGCAGCATAAAGAGGAGCAATGATAAGAGAGCTTGGGACGGAAGAAGGTGGTTCTGTGGAAAGATGTTTGCGGGAATGGCCATTCTTTTGATGTTGCTTGCGTTTCGAGTCGTCGTCCACTTGCGAGTGGTGCGCCAGACCGTTTGAGATGATGCGATCGATGGGGTTCGAGTTCAAAGCTGTTTCTGGCTCCTCAGAGGCTGTTGAGACATCTATCGAATTGGCAATCTCGAATTTGTCGTCTTCGCCCTGAGATATCACCGACCCCTGACTTCCGGGCGCGCTTTGTGCGCGCACGCGGACCCAGTCCGGAATCCAGTCGGCGACCGCACGGAGGGACGCCGCCAACTTTTCAATCTCGTCTTGACCGGTCAAGAATACCAGGATATCCCCTGGGGCTGGCTTGGAGATGTGGATCTGCAAAATGGTACGCAGAGCCGCATCGGCCCAGTCCTGCACTGGAGTGGGCGTGTAGTAGAGTTTGACAGGATGTTGACGACCTTCCACGTAGAGGACGGGAGCGGGGCCCGACACGACGGATTGTGAAGAGGAAGTCATTTTGTTGGTCTCATCCAGTGGTGGTGTGGAGGCGAAGAAGTTTGAGAATGCAGCAGAATCGAGCGTCGCGCTCATGACCACCAGCTTAAGCTCGGTGACACGGGCCCACGGATGGGCCGGATCGCTTCGATGTTCGTTCAGCCATCTTGACCGAAGTTCCTTTCGCCGGGCTTGGATTCGTTTTGCGAGCCCAAGGATGACATCTGTATCCAAGGTTCGCTCGTGGGCTTCGTCAATGATGAGCACAGCGTATGACAGTAGCAGGGATCCCAAGTCGGCTGACGCAGTTTCGGAAGACTGTTGGACCTTGGATTTGCCTTTAACGTCAGCCTTACTCTGTGCCTGCTCAACGCGCTTACTGGCAGTGAGTGCTGGTCCGACCATTTCGCGCAGGATCCAGCCATCGGTCATGAACTTGATGCGAGTTTCTGGGCCTGTGCGGTCGTCGAACCGGATCGAATAGCCGACAAGGGCGCCATTCTGCGCATGACCGTTTGAATGAGCTCCGTGTTCTTTGCCCTTTGAGCGCTTTGATCGTACAGGAAGCGTTGCCGGATCCGGACATCCCATCTCTTGAGCTACACGGCTTGCTAGAGATGTAGCCGCGACTCGTCTGGGCTGTGTGATGCCGATGAGCTTGGGTTTGGCGGCGGCATCTTGCTGCTTGTACGAGTCATTGGCAAAGCCTGCCTGGAAGAGGTATTGTGGGATCTGAGTGGTCTTGCCCGAGCCCGTCTCACCGTGAATGATGATGGTGTCGTATTGACGCAAGGCGGCTATGATGGCCTCCTTCCTTGCTGCAACCGGGAGAGCTGCTTTTGCTGCAGCGACGGCATTGTGCGCTCCAGTCTGCAGGTGCCTCGGCCGGTTCTTGAAGGGCGGTGCTCCTCCGACGCTTGAGCTGGACCGCGGACGCTTGGGCATCTTGCATCGTCCATCATCCGGCAAGGGCCAACTACAAGCGGCTTCCAAAAAATTTGGGAAGTCATGCTGGGCGAATTGCGTCACGTGATTTCTGACATGCTTCTGGAAAGCTCCGAGCACAGTTTTGAGCGCTCCTGGCTTCTCGCCTTCATCAGCTCTCTCTCTCTCTCTTGCTTCCTCTCCGGGTTTCCAAGTTGACAAAGCAGAAGTGCTCGCCCGTCGGCAATGTCAGTCCTGACGCTGACACCTGCGCGGATCCTGAATGATTCCGTCTCTGGCCGCTTGTCTCGCCGGCTCATGCCTGCGGCGACTGGGAGTGACCATCGGGTAGCGGACCAAGTGGCAGGCAGCCAGGACGACGAGGAGGCCCAACAACAAGAGAGCGGAAACGGCGAACAATCTCAGGCGCAGGAGCAGCAAGTCCAGCGCCCCTTCCGGTGCCAGCACCCTGGATGCTCGAAAGCTTTCAAGAAGCGTAACAAGCTGAACAGGCATGTCTTGTCTCATTCTAACGAGGTAGGTAGTAAGATAGAATGAGGAGATGTCTTTTATGGTGGCTGACTGACACTACTGTCAAACTGTAGCGAAAGTACTCATGTCAGCATCCTGGCTGCGATAAACGGTTCCTGCGATCTGAGCACCTGGCGGCTCACCAACAGACTCATTCGGGGCCTTCCAGCGAAGGAAGCGGCCTGAAGTCATTCGTTTGTTCCCACCAAATCGGTCAGGACACCAACTCAATCTGCGGAAAGCGCTTTCCCACCAAGCAAAAGCTGGAAAGGCATATTGGCTCGGTCCACGAGATCCTCCCTCCCGGTGAAGCCGCAGATGGAAGGAGGGATGACGCAGGAGAGGGGAAGGCCCCAGAGAAACAGTACAGCTGCGACAATGCAGGCTGTAATCTCGTCTTTCGGAAACGGAAGCATCTCAGAGCTCATATCTGGGACATGCACTCGGACGCGCCTCATCTGTCTCCCTACTCGACAGCACACGCTCGAGGTGAAGCCGTAGCATCTGCGAGCTCTCCAGTACCGATCGACTCGCAGAAACGTCCATTCGCTTGTAGCTGGCCAGGGTGCACGATGCGATTTCCTTCCAACTCGCACCGGCGCATCCACGAGCAAAGGCACGAAGCCAAGAAAGCAAAGGTCTACACTTGCGCACTCTCGCATCCTGACATACCACAGGCGGAGGTTTTGACATTCTCGACCTGGTCTCTCCTCCGGGCACACATGCGCGAGGTGCATCCTCCACGGTGCCCGCATTCGGAATGCCGAAATCCTCAAACCGGGCTGGGAAGGGCTTTCAAGAGCGCAGATGGGCTGAAAGCTCATCTGAAGCGGCATGAGGAGAGGGAGGCTCTGTTAGCTGCGGAAGAAAAAGCCCAATCCGAGGATGACAACGAAGCAGACCTAGATGAGGATGAGGAAGGAGCCCAAAATAGTGGCACCCCCAATACGCACGGTGATCCAAACAAGACTGGGTATCGCTTTGCATGTACAAATGCTTTGCCGGACGGAACTGCTTGCCATAAACGGTTCAAAACGAGTCGCGCACTTGACAGCCATCGCCGCGTCTTCCATCTTGGGGAACGTCGCTTTCAATGCACCCGGGGCTGCGGCAAGCGATTTGGCTACAAGCATACACAAGAAAGACACGAAGCAGCCGGAAAATGTGCGCCTGTGTACGACCCTCCTGTTGAGACGCCAAACAGCGAAATGGACGACGACTATTTCCGTGAGGAAGGAGGAGCGGTCCCTCAGCGCGACTCTGCCCGAGGCGAGTCCGCTCATACTCGGTCAGTGCCACCCATACTTCTTTCTGGTACATCACCTGTCTTGTCCAAGGCGACGTCTTCGATTGTCAAGGCTGCAGCTGGAAAGCTAATGGACCTTCCGACGCGCAAAACGAAGACGCATATGGATCGGGCCCGAGGAACGGATGCCTACCAGCACCCAAGCGCCTCCTTACCATCGGCCTCGACTCCTTCTCTGTTCCAGCTGCTCATCGGAGAAGGATATGCACCCAGCGCCGACGCAACCGCCGCAGCAGTTGGAACCAGCTCAAGTGCTGTGACCCAGAGCTCCGGCGCAAAGAGAGCTCGCGAAGACGAAACTCCCGACGATAACGACCAAGCACATGATAGCCAGGTCAAGAGGCGTCGCAAGACACGAGAGCGGAATCTAGCGTGTCCTTGGCGCCGCATCGTTGAGCTTGGACGAGCAGCGAAGGAACTGGAGTCGTCCGGGGCTTCTGGTAATGGGGAGGCATTGAGCGACGGAACTGAAGACGAACCTGAAGTGGAGGCAGCGGATGCTGGCGGTGCTCCAGACTGTGCATTCCGCTTCTCTCGCATGTATGACTTGCGCAGGCATGTCCTCTCCAAGCACGGGGTCGACTTGACGCGCTTCGACAAGCAGGCTTTGAGTGCCATCATGGCCGAGCAATGAATGGAAGCGTGTTGACTCCTGATGAGGCTGTGCAAAAAAGTGATGTGCCACAAGTGTGTGTGTCATGGTGCAGATGGGAACGTTCTTGACACTCGAACCAGCAGCAACCTCGAGCTGCATAAAGATTATCTTCAGAACAATCGCAAGTCATTCATCTGGAGAAGGAGGATGGTCACACTCAACCAGCGCTTGCGGGTCGCGACCAACTCGCTGCTGGGCCTGAGCAAAGGAAGCAAGTCGTTCCGCTGGTCATCATCACAGCCACCGTCGCCCAGAGCGATGGACCCGAGCACTGACGATACGGCAGCAGCAGGCTCATCCAGCGCTGACGGTCAGGCGGTATCCTCAAATGCTCAAGGTCATGAGGGCACATCTTCTCCTACCACTGCCTCTTCCTCCTCCGTGAAGCGATCCAAGACGAAACTCAAGGCCAAGACGGTGTCCAAGCCGTCAAAGGTTCCCTATGGGGCAGCGTACGCTGGAGCTCCCGACGATCTGATGGAGCAGCTGGGCTACTCGGTCAACAAGGACAAGAACCCAGAGCTATTCCCGTCATTGTTCAATCCCAACACTTCGCAGAAGACGGGAAGATTCGAGATCAAGCCACACCAGAACTCCCTGCACCGTGATTCGTTCAAGCTGTGGTACGAGCAGCATGGAACAGGGCCCACCAAGATCTTGTTGTGAGTGCCGTCGCCTCCACTTTCAGGAGCAGCGCCTGTGTCCGCTCACACGTCTGTTCACCCTGTCGCAGTGTCATGGGCCTGCAATCCTCTTGCTTTTCTTGGCTAGACTCTGTCAGTCATTACGGCTCTCATCCGGAGTACTCATGCGTCGTCTTCGACAACCGTGGGTTTGCCAACTCGGACGCTCCATACGGCAGGTCAGCACTGCTGCGAGCGACTGCGTAGAGTCGAGGACCGACTACTGATCCTCACTTCTTCGCTTTGACCGCGCATACAGATACCGCACCTCCTGCTTGGCATACGATACGTTGCTGCTCCTCGACGAGCTAGGCTGGACGGGCCAGCGGGAGGTGCACGTCGTCGGCGTGAGTATGGGAGGCATGATCACCTTGGAGCTCGCCAAGATTGCCCCAGAGCGGTTTGCCAGCATCATGCTTGTCAGCACGACCAGTGGACAAGGCTGGGGTGAAAAGTCCTTGCTGACTTCGCTACCACCAGTGAGTTGATTCGTGATGTCGAATGCTCCATCGTTGGTAGCCTCAGAGAAGACTGACACGCCTCATTGAATGCCCAGGCACGCGGTGTCGCAACCATTGGAAAGTTGATGGGCGGAGGCGGATTTGGAATGGGCGAAAATGCGAGAGCCAGAGCCGTGGTAGAGATGCTCTTTCCTCAAAAGTGGCTTAGCGAGAAGCACGATAAGCACCCAGAAGGCAAGACCAATCGAGAGGCTATGCATGAGGTATGCGATGCTCTCATGCGAAGCTAGAATGTGCTCATCTGACAGTTCCGTTTCCCTCACAGGTGATTCAATGGCGCGCTGCGTTCGCACGTCAGGCGCCATTCCATGGAGGTGCATCTCAGATTGGAGCGGTAAGCCCTTGGTCTGGAGGATAGCTTGGGTACCTCACCGGGAGTACTGACATTTTGGGAGACAGGTTCTGACGCACCGAGTAACGAACAAGGAACTGGCCGAGATCAACAAGAATATCCCCGTAATAACTATTATGACAGGAGATGGTGAGCATCAGGCGTTCTGAAGACAACCCGGAAGGCTGCCAAACTCATCCCATTTCATTGATGTAGAGGACAATCTAGTCAACCCACTGAACTCGGAGCACTTGGCTGAGAACATGCCACGAGCGCGCTTGATCAAGCTCGAAAACTGCGGACATGCCATTTCGATCCAGTAGGTGCCCACGTCCGACGATTCAGATCGGTCTTGGTCTCACTTCTCCTTCTGTGTTCTGCAGGAGACCCGAGGAAATACACAAAGCCCTTGATGAAGACATTCCCAAAGCGGTCGCCTTGATCAAGGAAGGCGGCTGGGTCAAATCAGCGGCGGAGTTGCAAGCAGCGAAAGCGCAGAGAGAAGCCGAGGAACTGGAGAGGGAAGCGGAGCGGAAGAAGCTGGAGGCTGAGGCCGAAGAAGAAGTCGTCTTTGGCGCGTCCGAGGAAGAAGCGGACATCCTGTCGAGAGCGGCTGACACCTATGACGCGAAGCTGATACAGAGCACTCCTTCTACACTCTCTTAGTCATGTTCATCCAAAGGAATCATCTAATGTATACCCATCACTAGCTGTTGCAACACACACGAACTTGCATTTGTACTCCTGCAGCAGCTGCCCGCGCTTGCTTGAGAAGAATGGGAGCGATGTTTTAGAAATCGCATGGTGTTGCGAATCGCGGGAAGACACAGATCTTCTCGGACTCCGTGCTGCTGCTCACTACGACACTCGCACAGCAGCCCAACATGAGTGACGAAGAGCAAGCCAATCCCAGCGCCCAAGCTGAGGCTGCTGCGGATGTCAAAAGCTCCCTGAGCATGGCTCAGCCCGTCCCGCTCGATCCCAATGATCCCTCACCTTCCGTGCTCAAGAGCGAGGATGCTATGGATGTGGACGAGCAAGCGAACACTAAATCCGGAGCAGGCGGTGGTGACACTGATGACGAAGACGACATCGGCCCTGTCACAGGACGAAGACGTACTGCGCGGCCAGCTCAGGGTCTCCTCAGCGACGAAGAGGAAGACGAGGACGAAGGAATGGTGAAGCCGAGCGCCAGCGCACGCGCTGCACGGAGCAAGCTCCAAACCCTCATGGATGATGACGATGACGACGAGGAAGGAGGAAACAACAGAACAACCAACGGAGCTGATCGCGCTGACGGTGACAGTGCTGGCGCATCTCCAGAAGGAGAGCGTGACCAGGGAGGGCTCGACGATCTGATTCCAGACGACCCATCCGATGGGGAAGGGCAAGACGATGACATGTTCGGGGACGATGGCGGTCTTGACGGGGACGATGCAGATGACGAGGAGCGCAGGGCTCGTCTGAACGAGCTCGAGTACAGAGAAACGGACGAGCCGTACGACGAAGTGCCGCGCGAACACCAAATGGCGCGCATCACTCTTCCCAATGTGCCTGTTCGGCGCACAAAGGCACACTGGCTGGCGCGGCTGCCCAACTTTCTCGACTACCGCGCTCAACCGTTTGACGCAAACACTTTTGATCCGGAGACGGACGACAACACGGGACAGGGATCGGCAGAGCTGAGTGTCAAGGAGCGCCTGGCGGACCCAGAGTTGCGAATGCTCATGAAGACAAAGAACACGATGCGATGGCGATGGAGTGACAAAGTTGATGAGGACGGTGTCAAGGTGTGTGTCTCCCGCTGAGGGTGTCTGACACATAAACTTTGGACATGATCGTGCTGACAGGAAGCGAGATTGATTTCCCCCTTACTAGATTCCAGAAAGCAATGCCCGCATACTGCGATGGAGTGATGGGACAATGTCTCTGCAATTGGGTGACGAGTTCTTCGATATTCCCATGAATCGGGAGGGAGGAGGAAGTAGTACCAATGTGGGACCTGCGCAAGCCAACGGGATCCTTCCACCCGCCTCGCAAACAGCAGGCGCGAGCGAATCTCAAACCTCATCGACCAGCAAGCAGAGTGCCCAATCGAGCGCATTCATAGTGGTGCCCAATCGTGAAGCCCAGGTGCTGCAGGCAGAAATGCCGCTAGCAGGCACGATGATATTCCGACCCTACAACCTCCAATCGGAAACGCATCGCAAGCTGGCAAAGGCGGTCAAGTACCACAAGGTGTCGCGGGTGACCGCTTCGGAGGACATACCGAAACAGGATCCGGAAGTGGAGAAGATTGCGCGGGAAAAGGAACGTCGGGATGAGGAGCGCAAACGGCAACGGCAGACACTCAAGTCGCGGCAGACGCTGGCGGGCGAAGAAGCGGACGAAATAGATTACCAGCTTCGCAACCAGTCGCGAGGCGGAGAGGGTCGGATCATGCGTGGCGGACGAGGTCGAGGTGGAGGTGGGGAGGGAGGATCAGGAAAGGGCTCTCGATCTGGCAGGCTTGCCAGGGATGAGGAGGAAGTATACGAGCGGGACGACTTTGTCGTGGACGATCCAGACGATGATGAGGATGGAAGCGATGAGGATGAGGATGAGAACGATGAAGATGGGGAGGGTGATGATGAAGACGCGGACGGTGACGAAGAAGATGGACCGAGAAGGAAGCGTAAAGAGAAGAAGCGACGGTCTGATGCGATGGATGTGGATGAGGAGCCGGACGAGATGGAGCTGGCAGAGCGGCGCATTGTGAGTTTCTTTCTACACTTACGAAAGTAACGCGACCTTGGCTGACTTCCTCTGATCACACACACACACACACACACACTGTAGGAGGAGAACGAGCGTGCGGAAAAACTGGCAAGAGAGCAGGCTGCACAACGATCAGACGGCAAGGGAGCACCCACTCCGCGATCCAAAGTGCTCGCAGACAGCGACGACGACGAAGATTCGGCGAACAAGGCCCTGGGAGGGGCGGCCGACGAAGGAGAGGGGGCAGGCGGTCAAGTCGAGGATGGATCAGGTGATGCGGGAGAGAAGAAGAGAAAGCGTCTGATTGTGGACGACGATGATGACGAGTAGAAACAATGATCTGCAGCATATCTGACTCTTCAATGCCATACCTTGATGAGCGTTGTTCGTTGGCCAACTCGTTGGTGGCGGTGAGGGGGGCCGCCCCACATAGGGCTGTCACCTGGGGCGACTGGGGGCGGTTCGCAGTTAGAATCTGAGTTTCGCCCTTTGTTGAGACTCAAGCAAGCAAGAAGGAGTGAGTCCCAAGACTTGTTGGCCAAGAGCGCCCCTCATCTCGTCCCTCTCATCATCCATCTCATCCTTCTCTCATCTCACCTCTTCCCCCACCACCGCCACCAGCAACCACGACCACCTTCTCTATCTTTCATCTGTGTGCTCTTGACTCGCTCACTCTCCTTTTACAGACATGGTTCGTCTTGCAGCTGTGGCTTCTGCCTGTGTCGTGGCAGCCAGTCTGCTGCCCGCCAGCGTCGGCGCCAACAACAACCTGGCCCCTTCCCCACGCCTCCAGTTTGAACGCAGGCAGGCATCCTCCGCCACCACCTCCTCCAAGCACCACCACTCCTCCTCCTCCGCCAATGCTGGCGGATCCGGTGCCTCAACGACACCCGCAGCCGCTGCCGCACCAACCTCGGCCCCCTCCGTGTCCGGCAGCGTCTCCATCCCCGCCAGTGTCCTCGCCATCCTCTCCACCATCACATCTGGCACCGACTACCCTTACCCAACCCCGACGACCATCAGCTCCACGCCCAGTGCAGGAGCTCAAAACACTTACATCCCCAAGGCACCTCCCTTGCCCAACTTTGCCGCCTTGAGCTCAAACGACTACCCCGATCTCGACATCCTTCCGTCCAAGAGCACGCGTGCCTCCGTCCTGGCACAGAACAAGCAGTGGCTCAGCGCCGTCGACTTCAGCTCGGTGCCCAACATCACCCCGTCTCAGGACGGGTCCTGTGCGTCCGACCCCCAGCTCGCCGCCCAAGCAGCCCAGAACGGCTGGTGGACCTGCGGAGGTTACACCCGCAGCACCGACGTCACCACTTGCCCTCAGACCAACACCTTTGGTCTCTCCTACGATGACGGTCCAAGCCCAGGTACCCCTGCCGTGCTCCAGTACCTCGATCAGCACAATCTCAAGGCGACCTTCTTCCTTGTCGGATCCCGTGCCATCTCCCGCCCCGAAATGGTAGCCTACGAATATATCACCGGTCACCAGCTCAGTGTCCACACTTGGAGTCACCCGTCTCTCACCACCCTCTCCAACGCCGACATTTACCTGGAACTCCGCTGGACCATGAAGGTGTGTACCAACGTTTGTGCTCTCAACAGACAGATTATGGTATGCTCACAGACGATCTCCTCTTCTGCATCTTTACAATTCCTCGCCCCTCATCGATGATCTCAACCTCATGCCTCCCTACTGCAGATCATCGAAGACATCACCGGCGTCGTGCCCAACACGATGCGCCCACCGTACGGTGATATCGATGACCGTGTTCGTGCAATCTGCAAGTTGCTCAACCTGACCCCGATCATCTGGACCGGCATCGGAACCGAGGGCGGAAACATGGAGACGTTTGACACTGGTGAGTTGTCTTCCTTCGGTCTACAGGAAGTCTTGGAGATCCTTACTCGTTCAAGCTGACAATCATTTCCTTCTTCAGAGGACTGGCAAATTGCAAGTGGAGTGGCATCTTCTCAGCAAGTGTACACCAACTTCGCCAACATCTTTAAGCAAGCACCTTCCCTCAGCACGGGCTACATCGTCTTGGCCCATGACTTGTACGCGCAATCTTGCCTCATCGCCACCGAGGCCATCCTTCCCTTGGCTCTTGCCGCGAGCCCAAAGCAGAGCATGATGCCCATTGTCCAGTGCATGCTCAAGCCGCTCGGAGATGCATACGTCCAGACCGACAGGAACATCAGCGGACTCGGTCCCGCTGCGACACCCTCCGGCTCGAGTGCAGTCAGCGGCGCTGGAGCCACTGGCACCCCCGGCAGTTCAGGAAACTCCTCTGGAGCTGAGCGCTCCACCTCTGCGTTCTACGTGGTCGGCACGCTCACACTCGCTATGTGCATCGCAGCTGCGGCGACCTTGATCTAAGCTCAGCCGTACAAGGTAACGCCTAGACGCCATCTCACGACTCATCGTTCCAGATTGGATCTCGTCGGCCAAATGTAACGACACGTGCCGGGACAAGCAGATCCGGACTCTTATTTTCTCCGGATCGGACACGCTTACTCAAGTCAATGCAGCTCACTCCCGTATCTCGAACTTATCATTGACAATACCATCTCCATCATATCGGATCTGCTCACCAGACATTTTCACACTCCCCAAAAAGGATTCGCACTCAATTCTCGCACCATCCGAGGACCTTTCACGCCCTCGATCTTGACTCTCACGCTCGTCTTGAGCTTAGTTATCTCCACTGGACATTTTTCTTCCGTTTTTCTTGTTCCCATGCCAAGTGAGCGGGTCTCGCTCCTCAATAAAATCTCGTTCAGTGCTCCTTCCTTCGTGAGTCTTTGTGCAGATCAGACTGTGTGGTAGTTACCGAACGGGAGCCGCTGTGAAACTGCCCTTGCCCCTTGATGAACTTTCGGGAATTCAGGCTCAGATTGGAGAAAAAGGAGTCAGAGTGCCAGCTTCTGATCGACGATGGCACACTTGGACTTTGGCAGATGGGTGCATGCTTTATTCCTGCTGAGATCTCTATTTTTGTGTAAGGGTACATCATTATACCTTCTTCTTCTCGTCCGGTACTGCATCAGCTTCTCCTTTATTGAGCACAATCTCCTCAACTTTGTCAAAGACGATGTCCACAGCTTGTTCAACGGGGTGATCGAAGATAAACGGGAGCGCAGGTACGCAGGCCAAACCCGAGATTGTTGGGCCGAGCGAAGCCAGCCGTCTGGATGCCGAGCGCGCAAACAGTGGAGCTGAGTACCGGACGACCTGTGGAACAAGGGGTGTTATCAGTTTCATGAGGGCAGAGTCGGGCCAGGAGCTGTCACCCATGAAGCGGTGAAGAGAAATGTTACTCACGCTGTGAATGGTAAACGCGGCTGTTGAACAGCAAAAAGCAAGGCAAGGTCAGTCGCTTTGGTTTGACGAAAGCAGTGTGATCAGAGTGTCTTGATGTGCTCACGTAGCATCATTGAAGCAAGCGCTTGGAAGACGGCTCGTCTCGCCATGACAAAGGCAATCTCTGAAGGGGCAGCACCGCCGGCAGGAGCCGTCGGAGTCAGAGCACGGCTCACTTCAGACGACAGAGCCGAGGCCGCCTGTTTTGCATCTTGCGTCGACTTGACGTCCTGCAATCTTCGTCTGAGCTCGTCCTTGTCCGGAAGAGCAGAAGAGGAGGATGAAGGGGCATCTATTGCCGGTGCTGGCGTTGATGCGTGAGAGTGATGACCGGCGCCCGTCTTCCATGTGCGATAGCCGGCATAGGAGACATCTCCACCCAAGTACAGCCACGAGACGGCGTACGCTGCCCGCACAATCCCTGGAGTGACAAGCGGTCGGAAGGCCTCGCCGATATCAGAGGTGTATGCTACGTATCTGGACGAGGCGAGGATGAAAGTGCGCAATCGGGCCGCATACGCAAGACCACGGACCGGCCCATCCTCGAGCTGAGTCTGGATGGCGTCCTTCTCTGGCTCCAGGCTGCCGGGGCTGCTCTCGGGCGAGCGCGGGGTGGGTGCAGACGACATCTGTGTGTGCGCGAGGAAGCCCTGGTCGTGCCGCTGGTTGAATGCAGACGGTATGTAGTGTCCTTTCGAAGCTGGGTCTGCTTCTTGAGCGAGAAGCCAAGGCTGTGCTGCAGCATGACGCGATACAATTTGATGTCACGTGTCTACCGAGCAGATCGTCGGTCACTCGGCCCGGATATCGCCGAACAATCCGCTCCTCTCTCTGAACATCGCCTTCACAGCGTTTGGCCTCTCGAACGATTCGTTTCTCAGTCGTTCTGTAATTGTACACAAAGCTCAAGCCAATGAGCAGCGAAACCGTGCACCATCTCGAGTCCCGCAGAGGGCAAGTCCGCTCTCCGAAATAGAAATACAGTATCATTGCTTGTTGATGAGTTGACGGAAGGTCAGGCTCTGGTAGGCGAGAACGGGAGTCGAGAACGGGAGTAGAAGGGTCAGCGTCCCATCCCGGACGATGCATCGGTTTGCGAGAAGGATCTCACAATGCGAAGGTCTTTAACTTTTGGCTCCTTGGGAATCTCATGGGTGTACAGTTCTTGTGTGTCGCCTTGCATGACGAGCAACGATCCGTTGGCGAGCGTCCTGAGGGGTCACAAAGCAAATCGATCAGCCTTGAATGCAAAAGGAGCCTCGTACTTACATCTACTTTTTAAATACTTGCCACTCCTTGCGATCGAGTACCTCGTCCGACCCTTGATCTTCCTTGCCCAAGGCAACTTGTTTTCTTTTTGCGCGTTCCATGATCCACCTCCGATTGGCGCCTAGGCTGAGACTGGCGATGCAGAGGTTCTCGCGATTGTCGCGATGTTTGCCAATGTACCGGGACCCGTCTTCGTAGAGATTGGCCATGACATGGTTGAATTGGACCTCCTTGCCGACCGTGTGGGAGATCTTGGCTGCGATATCGGCGAGGAGAGGCGGGAAAGGTGAGTGCATCTGCGGATTGGGAAGGCCCATCGGAGCGGTCGATCAGTCATGGAAGCGGCTGCCATGCAGGTGAGAGGAGGTACGGACAGTGACGGGATGACCACTGTTGATGCACATCAACAGGACGTAGTCAGAGGAACAGCCATGTACGATTGCTCGGACTTGATCTTTGCTGTAGCTGACCTGTATTTCAGATTCAAGTCAGGATCAGTCGCATATGCTTGAATGTAAAGGTAAAGGAGACACAGATCAGTCTTGTGCAATGCAACAAAGAATCGATGGCATTTCTTTGGAACGAGCTGGGTACCTGCAATCTGGCGGCTCTGGATGACATCTCGACCGTAGACTTTGAGGGTGGGCTTGTACCAGAGCAATTCAACGAGCAATCGCTCTTTCCACTGGTCTGCCTGTTGTGGCGAGACGAAAGCTGGGCAGTAATAGACTTGGGCTCTCGGGTGCAAGCCAGAGACGTGGTATGGCTTGGTGAAGCCAGGGTCGGTGACCTGAAGGAAGGCATGTGCCGGATTCTTGGTGGACAACGACGAAGCCTTGGGAGTCGGCGAACCTTTTCTTCGCTTGGCTGCGTCGGCGAGGATTACTTTGTGGCTGCTGGAAGCTGCAGTGGCTGCTGCTGCTGCAGAGGAGCGTTGGGCATGCTTGCCATGTCGCTCCTTCTCCTCTGCTTCTTCCTGTCTCTGCCTTTTGCGGGTCAGCATGCTGTTGCGGGGCCTGTGAAGTCGGTCGCCACGCCGCTTCTTTCCCAGTTCCGCTAGGACACCACAGACTCGAGCCACACACACACAAAAAGGAAGGAAGAATCGACTGAAATGACGCGCACACACTACTGTAACTAGCCTTTTCCTTGTCGAGTTCAAAAGAGCATCGGATAAACCTTAATTTGAGCGCTAGGGAGAAGGCCAGGCCCTTGGCCAGGTTTGCTTCATCTCACCCATCCGACCCGACTCATCTGCTGTTGCTTCTCATATCTCAACAAGGCCCTTGACTGCTTGTTCCTGATTGAGAAAGAGACCCCTCTTCACACTCCGTCCGTTCGTGGCAGGCACTCCCACATCCGCCGGTGCTTGTCGGTGAATCGGCCGCCTCCTCCCTATCGACTCGACTCTGCTCCTTGTCTTTGGAAGAAAGAAAGAAGGCGGTTCTCTCACAAGTCACAATCCATCCCTTGCCTCCGACAGGCGCCACCCGATTGCGCTCCTCCCTTAGACCACGCTCAAATCATAGCTCTGCCAATTAACACTCGGGAGGGAGAGAGAGAGAGAGACCTCTCTTTTCATCTTTCCACACCTTGGCCGCTCCATCCGACTGCAGCTTCCTCGTTGTCAGTCATCGTTCCTGCCATCGACACAGCCTAGATACGTTCAACACCCTCTCCGCAGCCTCATCTTTGACTCCATCAGCTCCGTGACCACCAGCATCTCACTCGCCCCCGACTCGCCCAGCCAGACTGCAACATGGCCGGCAACAACCCAGGCTCGCCCCGAGGCTCCAGTCCTTCAGCAACCGAAGGACCAGCATCAGAGGCAGCCGCGTCCGCCAGACCCGTCGTCTCTGCCGCCTGCCTCGCCTGCCGTGCTGCCAAGAGGAAATGCGATGGAGAGAAACCGATATGCTCCCAGTGTGTTCAGCGCGGCGTCACTGCAGACTCTCCTCCCGACGCAGGAGGATGCCTCTACATAGCAAGCAAGAGAGGAGGGCCTCGCTACAAGGGTGTCAAAGGTGCAGACGCCCTTATCAGAACCGAGCAGCGCAAGAGGGAAAAAGAGGCCATCGCTGCCGCCAAAGCAGCCGGACATCCCCCTCCTTACTCCCGCAGCTCCCTCTCAGGCTCCTCAGCAACTCCACCCAGCGCATGCGAACCCTCAGACAACATAGCTTCAGACGCATACCCAGCTTCGATTCCAAGATCAGGGCTCACAACAACAGCAGGCGGATTCCATCGGCAGACATTCCCACCACCTGTTCTACAACACTCTGACACGGCCGACCAGCGTCATCTGCCCATTCCACAAGGCATGCAACAGCATCACTTTCAAACCCATCTGCCTTTGCATTTGCACTCCCGTCACGGCCCAAGATCCGCTTTGGACGTGCGTCCGATACCATCGCCGCTCTCATCCGGCACCGTTGCCAGTTCTCCATCGGCATCTTTCTCAGGCCACTCCGCCAGCTCGGCTGGAACTCCTCAGGGACAGGAAAGCATCTCCCCCGCCCTGTCCCTGCTGCACATGTCCAGCTCCAGCTCTATTTCGCAGTACGATTCATCTTCAGCCGCATCTTCGGGATTTGTCCATCCGAGCTTTACCACTTCGGGTCCCCGATCCCACCAGCCTCCTCCTCACCTTCCCCCTCCAGTCTCTGGCTGGAGATCATCCGCCGCCTCGCACATGTCTCACATGCCAACTGGCCATCCGAACACCGCTGCACGGACAGCATCCTGCCCCACGTCAGCAACGGCTCCTTCGAATGGGCCGATGATGCCCTCGCGCATCCCTGCGTCCGTCAACATGTCGCTGGATGCCAGTGGTCCAATGGTTTCTTATCCTGCTGTTCAGTCGTCCTTGAATGCGTCAACGTCCTTACGTCCAAACAGCCGCATGTCGGCCCCGCAAACTGTCTCGCTCGCATCGAGTCCATCAGGACCCAGTGATCAGCCTGCATTCTTCCGCGAGCACAACCGAGCATCGGCCGACAGCATCTGTCCCCAATCGGCCTCGGTCCGCAACCCAGCTGTGGCAGCAGCCACAACCGCTTACTTTCCTCATCCTGTACCTGACATTCCTGTACCGGCCATCTACGCAGACAGCGTCTCCTTGGTCGGTGACTTGTCCTTTGCCAATCTCGAGATGTGGTCAAAGCTTCAGCATTATCAGCTGCCGCCGTCAACATCGCATCTCTTGCCCTCCCTGTCGTCACAGACCCCGAATATCCACACTCATCTTCAGTCCATCCCGGCGGCACATCCCCAAGATGTCTCTATTTCGCCCACCGATCTTGTCCCACAGGTGCCGTATTCTGCGCAGGATGCACAGCACCCGCCCGGAGGCCTCGGAGCATCCGCCGAGCCGTCCGCCGCTGCTCTGATATTCGCAGACTTTGTCAAGAAGCTCGAAGAACTCCCCAAAGCAGGCATCGTTGATGCTTTGTTCCCTCTTGCTGGCTTCGGTCCACAGCCACATGGCAAGGGATCAGGCCTGACCAGCGCCGAATCAAACGATGGAGAGGGAGAGTCTTGGGGTTCTGGCCCGGGTTCAGAGGGAAGCTCGGTACGCCTGCGGCAACGAACTTTCGATACCGAGCTTCGGGTCAAGACATTGTGAGTTCGAATGCACCAGCCTTTGCCATTGCATGAAGCGATGCATCACAGAATGCTGACACCTTTGATCCTCAGATTGACGGACTATTATCAGCTTGTATATCCTGCTGCACCGGTCATGCTCCCACCGACACATCTGTCCTCTTTGACATTCCACTTCTGCGAAGGCGGTCCATATGCGCTCCTAGCTGCCATCTCGACATCGGTTGCTCAGCATTTGAGCGATGCCGAAGCTCAAAAGACTCTGCAAGAGGATGCAGCAACCACCTTAGCTCAAAACCTGGGCAAATCCTCTCCCAGCCAGCTGACCAGATTAGAGATTGCTGCCAATCATGCAGCAACGTCGGAAATGCTGCTGACAATAGCAGAAGCGCAGTTGACTGGCCTCCCACCGAGCCAAGATGCCGCGGCCACGGATGCTGCCTCTCCCTCAACCACCACATCAGGCATAAACATTGCTAGCACACCTGCACCAAGATTGAGCGTATCCCAAATCGTGGGCCTCGTGCCGGAAATTTCTCACCGTTCCACTGCCCATTCTTTCACCTCTTCGCCGCCCGACCCGATCGTGATGCTCATCGAATGCGTGGCTGCCCGAACATTACTCGCCCAGTACCACTATGGACAAGGCGGGCATCGGGGCCATCGTGTGGGCTACATGCTGGCGTTGCGGGCCTGGGAAATGGCCCAATCCATCCCACTCGGTCCTCTGAATGACGATCGCGGCCACTTGGCGTCAGGAGGCTCGTCACCGCCGACGAGTGTGGGTGGAATCAGCTTTGCACACAAGGTGGAATGGGGACGGAGAGTGTACCATACTTGCTTCTCCACTGCGGTGGTCCTTGCTACTACTGGAGGATTCGTGAGTGACCTGCTTCTCTCTGACGGGGCCGTGCTGAGTCATGACACTCAATGCTCACATTCATATCATCTTCCTCCGTACAGGATCCTGTTCAGCCCGCGCAAGAGGCATTGGCCGCCTTGCACAGCAGACCAGCACTCGGTAGCGATGATGCAGCTTGGGGCACCTTGATTCGCGGATCCCACTACGTGTGTCGCACCTATCAGGCACTTTATGATCTGGAGTCCCTCCGTCGCGGTGAAGGTGGCGCAGCCGTCAAGGATGCCGCCTCTGCGCATGCGGTCCGACACGAGATCTTTGTGCGGATGAACAATCTCGATCTGGACATGACCAACTACTGCAGCTACGATCCAGAGTGGGTCGAGGGAGGCCCAGGTCGACGACCCTCGCTGGGTGAGCACACGCCTGGAAGCGGTTCGAGTTCGGCGGTACGACGGGCACATATGCTAGCGAAGAGAAAGCGGGAGGAGGGTGATGAGGCGGGCCGAGACACCATCGACGAGGTTTCGGTGGACGAAGGGGCGCCGCCTGTGCTAGCAATTGAGGCTGAAAAGGAGCTAGCAAGATCGCTGAAATGCGAAGGTAAATTAATGACTGCCGGGTAAGTAGGATACAAAAAGTGTCGGGCATTTTTACAGCCCAAAGCCAGGAACCGAGCTGACTTATACGCAATCTTCGCAGTGCTATCATTATCCTTCATCGCGCACAAGCATTCGGAAATGCAAGACTGTTTATGGACGAGCCGCACTGTGGGTTGCCTGCATTCAATACCAAGGACTCTGCAACATGCCCGTCCGACGAGGCAGGGCAGCCGCCGCGTCAGGAGGACGAAGCGCTGTGGCATCGGTCTCGTGTCCGCGAGGGAAGTCCGTCGGAGTCGACTGCGACGCCGAGCGTGACGAGCAGCGGCTACACGGCTGTAAGCGGACGGTCGTCGATTGCGACCCAGAGCACTGCGCTCTCGAGTGTGTATACGGTGCCGAGTGTGGACAGCAGCAGCAGCAGCAGCTCGACAAACAAGGACGGTGGGAAGAAGGCGTCTGTACCGCCCACTGTTCCCAGTGCGATTCCTGCGATTATGCCGACAATGGCCCCTGCGGTTACAGTCGCCGACAAGCTTGCGAGTTCGGACTTGACGGGAGTTCCTGCCAAGGTGTTCTTCCCTCCGAACGATCGCTACGCGGGTGGTCCGTTTGATGCCAAGCTGTCCCTGCAACGGTGCAAACTCGCGGCTGCGGTGATGCACGAGACTCTACTCCGACTGGAGCAATTCAAGGGCTCTGAGCTTGCCATGGTGCCGGAGCAGCGACGACGACTGAGTTCTGTGCAGACGATGGCTGGCTCAGGGTCGCCGACTTCGAGCCTGGCGGGCGAGCTCTCGTCTCGGCTTCAGAGCGTGTATCGGGTGCTTCCGGACGATGCGGTGGCGGGCGAGACGACGCCTCGACTGCCTCCGTATGCGGCATGCTCGTATGTGCTTTCTGCGTACGTGTGGTTGATGCTGTCGCTGCTTGCGTTGCTGGGCACGGATGACCGGGAGCAGGCGGCGCGACAGATCAAGATGCTTCGTTCTCGAGCGCGGGCGATACACACGCTGTTGGGCCGGATGGGAGCCAGCTGGCGCAATGCGAGAGAGTATCGGGCCGAGGTCGACACGCTGCTGATGGCGAATGAGAAGCTTGCGGGCTGATCATGATTCTAGGAACGGGGAGAACCCGCACGATGTTATGGGTTGAGTTCATTGTCTCTCTCTCTACTTCTTTTCCTCTCTCTCTCTCTCCCTCTATACTCCGTCTCTCTATATATATGTCGGGCTTGGTTCGACCGACGGCCTGACCGCTGCATCAGGTCTCATCAGCGCCGCCCTTATGCTTTCTTTCTGATTCTGTACCAAACGGCTTGTTGACCACTTCCCACTACTCTGTATCTTCTGTGTACGTCGAGCAATTTGTCAAGCAAGGCCGTTCGTGTGTTCCATTATTGTGGCCCCAGCCTTGTCGCGATCCGCGGCAGGGGACACGTGGACCCTGGCCAAGGCGAGCAGCTGCCCTTCTTGACCGTGGGAAATGGGAATGTTGAGGAAGAACAACATCTTGCCGCTCTCATCTTTTGGCTGGGGCAGCTCCTCGTCCTCTCAACGACGTCCGAAATGAGTCCGACCAAGCGCAGAAGGAGAAATTGAAATGAAAAGTGCCCTGCCGCATTATTATTAAAGCTCGAAGGAGGCGGTTAAAATGCCAGCTTTTGCCGAGTGATGCGCTCCTGACACTGATGCAGTGCCTCAGGAGATAAGACGATGCGCCCCATAAACCACAGCAATGTGTCTCGCTGTGGTGGATGAGCCGCCAACTTTTTTTTTGTTTGGGCAAGCGGGCTCGTGCGCAATTGATTCTTCGTATCCGCCTCTCTCTCTCTCTCTCATTGATCATCCTCTGAATTCTGCTTCTCATCTCCATTTCTGCTCGACCACCACCTTCTCCGTCAGCTCCTCATTCATTCCTGTGCGGATCCAGCCTCGTAGAAGCTAGGGTGAGTATGATTGGGAGCGGCTATCTCAGGATGGCAGGCGCATTCGAGCTGACCACGTCTTTGTGCATCGTCCTTACGTTCGACAACCTCAATCCTTATCAGCTTCCACAACAGCAGCCTTCCCACCCAGTCACAAGCGCAGAAACCAACTCTTTCAAGATGCTGTATGCTCCCATCGCCAAGACCCAGCTCGAATGGCTCGCCTCGCTCAGCCCGCTCGAGCACTCCGTCGACAACTCGAACAAGTTTGGCCGCAAAAGGTACGTGCTGTGCTCTTGTTCGACATACTCCTTCTCGTCACACTCGCCATGCGGTCGAGCTCATCATTCTCACTGTATGCTATCTGTAGTTCGATCATCGCCACCATCGGGCCCAAGACCAACAACCCAGAGATGCTGCAGAAGCTCAGAAAGGCCGGCATGAACATTGTCAGACTCAACGCGTCCCACGGCTCCCACGAGTACTTCCAGTCCGTCGTCAACAATGCTCGCCAGGTCGTCAAAGGTGAGCTCCAAGAGAGACCGTATATAGGATCAGACAGCGAATATGCTTCCCGTCATGCTAACACGTTCTTGTATTCTTCCATGCCAGATACCCCCGGTCGATCTCTCGCCATTGCGCTCGACACTGTGAGTACCTCGTGTAGCAGAACATTTATCGACGCGTCAAATTCTCATTTCGCTCTCTGTTTTGATTTTCACCCTACCCCTAATGCTTCATCCCCCCCTTACCCTGTTCCCGCTCCCCGCGGTTTCATCCCTCTCACAGAAAGGTCCCGAGATGCGCACAGGTGTCATGGTCAACGGCGAAGATGTCAAGATCTTGGAGGGTCACGAATTCTACGTCACCACCGATGACAAGTACGCTGAGCAGTGTTCCGACAAGTATCTCTACATCGACTACAAGAACCTCCCCAAGAAGGTCGAAGTCGGAAGAACAATCTACATCGATGACGGTCAGTCTTGCTCCAATCAATGCTGCGCAACGCGCCTGATTGTATGCGCGTGAAACTGTAGAATTGGCTGACGCGTCTCTTCGTGACGTTAACAGGTATCTTGTCTCTACAAGTGCTTGCAATCGAAAGTGACACTCTCGTCCGCGTGCGCGCCGTCAACAACGGGACCCTGTCCAACAAGAAGGGTGTCAACTTGCCGCTCACAGAGGTCGACCTGCCCGCCATCTCTGAGAAGGACCGCGCCGACATTCAATTTGCAGTGGACAACGACCTCGACTACATCTTTGCTTCCTTCATCCGACGCGGCTCCGACGTGCGCACGATCCGAGAAATCCTCGGCGAGAAGGGTGCCCACATCCGCATCATCTCCAAGGTCGAGAACCACCAGGGTGTCCTCAACTTTGACGAGATCCTGAAGGAGTCTGACGGCATCATGGTCGCTCGTGGTGATCTCGGTATCGAGATCCCTGCTCCTCAGGTCTTCATGGCTCAGAAGATGATGATCGCCAAGTGCAACATTGCCGGCAAGCCTTCGATCTGCGCGACGCAAATGCTTGAGAGCATGATTGTCAACAACCGACCCACCCGCGCTGAAGTCTCCGACGTCGCCAACGCTGTCCTTGACGGAGCTGACTGCGTCATGCTGTCGGGAGAGACTGCCAAGGGCGCGTACCCCATCGAGGCCGTGACCATGATGGCGGAGACTGCCTACCTCGCCGAGCAGTCGATTTCATACATACCTCTCTTCAACGAGATGCGCTCCCTGACCCAGGTCCCCACCGAGACCTCGGAGACCGTCGCCATGGCTGCCGTTAGCGCCTCACTCGAGCAGCACGCTGGTGCCATCCTGCTTATGTCCACGTCCGGAAACACCGCCCGACTGGTGTCCAAGTACCGCCCCAGCTGCCCCATCCTCGTCATTACGAGAAACGAGCAGACTGCACGCGGCGTCCACCTGTACCGAGGCTGCTACCCGTTCCTATACCCTCACGCTCGTCCTGACACACTCGCCAAGTGGCAGGAAGATGTGGACAACCGCATCAAGTTCGGACTTGCCGAGGCGCTACACCTCGGTATTCTCGAGAAGGGCGACACTGTCATTGCACTCCAAGGATGGCGCGGGGGTAAGGGCCACACAAATACTATGCGGGTTCTTTCTATTCCCCATGATTCGCGCAGCTTTGCTCTCGACGGCAGCAAGCTCGACGGCTGAAGAAAAGGGTCCGAGATTTCGTGCGGACCGTACTCTTCGCCTTCTCAGTTGCTTTTTCTTTTTCGCTGTCTGCTTGACATGTCGGCTCTGTTTCACCCACCAGATCGGATCAAGACGCAAAACGTTGCTCCAGCTACTCGTCCCCGTTGTCAGCTTCTTCCTCGCGGACGAAACCAATCGTACTCCGACCTCCTCGACTCGACGAGGTATCTCATTTTCAACAGCACATACAGACCTCTCTCTCTTCTCTCCGCCTCATGAACCTGCGTTCGCCAGTTCTCCTCTCATCCATCGTTCTTAGATACTAGTTTCCCACTCCCATAGTCACGAAGCATCTCCAAGTTTGCTCTCAAGAAATCCAGTCACACATTTGTTCATTTCGCAACTATTGGCTGAGGTCTTCTTTCTTCTCATCTCTGGGTGACACAAAGTCAGAAGCGGTCCAACTAGCTTTTAAGACGTGCCGCCTGATTCCCCACTTCGATTGCTACCTGGAGTGCGACACCTCCTTCTGTGAACACCAGGTCTTTGAACACACGAACGGCTTGAGAAGAAAACACAGATAAATTGTTTGTGCCTTTTTGCGCGTCGTTTTGAGGTGGTGGACTGAACAAGGGTGGACTGAACAAGGTCTTCGAAAACTGAAAGATAGATGATGGACATGGACAATCGAGGCAAAGGGGGACGGGGGTGGGGCTGCAAGGGAAAACGCAATCCAGGATGTGGGGAACGTTCTCCTCGACCGGCGCTCAGATTTTTTGGGTGTTGTTGTGAAATGGACTAAGAGAACTGGATGTACGATTGGTCGTGGTCGTGAACAGAGTGGTCGGAATGCGGGCAGTGGTCTGCCCGCGCGTGTTTCGGGCGTGCTACACCATGAGATGCGCGCGCTGGGCCTGGGCTCCGACTTTTGACAGAAACTTAGGCGGTGGCCTCAGTCTGGGCGGCGTCGGCAGCAGGAGCAGCCTCCTCGTCGGCACCGGCATCAGCCTTGTTGAGAGCGACGCGGAGCTGGACCTCGCGGTCGCCGATGGTGAGGCCCTTGCCCTCGTTGATGATGCGCTGTTGCTCCTCATGCGACTCGGCATCGACAAAGCCGTAGCCCTTGGACTTGCGGCCGAAGCGCTTGGCAACAAAGGCAGAGGTGATCTTGTAGTTGGCAAAGGCAGCCTTGAGACCGTCGTCGTCGGTGCTGAAGGGCAGGTTGGCGACAAAGATGAGGGTCTGGGAGGGCTCGCCGGAGGGGGTGGCACCGATTGCCTTGGCTCCTCCCTCGGCACCCTTTCGGGGAGCGCCAGTTCGAGCCGCTCCGCCTCGAGCGCTTCCTCGGGCGGCGCCTCCTCTCCCTCGTCCTCCCCGGGCGCCTCGGCCGCTGCCCCGACCCTTGGCGCCGTCCTCTCCGTTGGCGACCTTGTTGGTGATCGACTGGGGCTTTGCGCCCTCGACGTTGATCTCACGGCCCTGGACCTCGCGCTTGTTGAGCAGGGAGACGGCCTTGGTGGCCTCTGCCTCGGAGGAGAAGGTGACAAAGGCGTAGCCGAGGGAGCGGGTGCCGCGGGTGATGATCTGGGCGGAAGCGACGGTGCCGGCCTCGGAGAAGAGGGAGGTCAGGTCGGACTCGGTGGTGGCAAAGGCGAGGTTGCCGACAAAGACTTGCTTCTTGGCCTCCTCGGGGTTGGTGGTCGCGCCTCCGGTGGTGGAGTTGGCGGCGCCGGTGGCGAGGTTGGCAATGCCGGAGGTGATGGCCTCGACGGCGTTGGAGGCGGCGTTGGTGACTGCGCCGAGGGTGGAGGTGTTGTTGTTGTCTGCCATTCTTGTGCTTTTTGAGATGAGGGGTTGGAGGTTGTGTTGGATGTTGCGGTGGAAGCTATGGGATGGAAGGAAGATGGGAGCGAGGACGGGGGGTTGGAATGTTTTTCACCTAATGGACAGACAGCGAGGGGTGTTGAAGACTGAACAGATGGACGGAAGAAAGTGGACGTGAACCCAAAGAAGAAGGGATGGAACTTCTCTCTCGTGTGACGATTGCTTTGGTTGGTTGTTGGAAGGTGGAAACGACGACGAGCCAGGGTTGGTGAGCCATCGAGAAGGAGGTTGGTTGGAAGGAGGCGGGTCGCGTGATGTGGATCTTCCCAAAAGTGCACTTTCCAAAATTAGCCCTCTTTTGGAAAGCGGACCCCCCCAGCCGGCCAAACGCCCGCCCTCTTGCGAAGATCCACACAAGATTCACAGTACGAGTACGAGTACTGTCACACAGCATGGCTGGCCATTGAGCAAAGACACTTGTCCAAAGTGGGATCCACACAGGGCAGGCTGTAGGTAGGTAGGCAGTCTCTCTGTCTTCGTCCACGACTCTCACTCGCTGCTCGACGTCTCTCTTTCTCCCATCCGACAGAACAGCTCGCAACCTTGTCACCGCAGCCCAACTCAAGCACCCACAGCACGGACCAAAACTTGGGCCAACAGTCTGACCAGCCATGGCCGCTGCATTGGCCTCAGCAGCAGATGCTCGCCAGCTCATCTCTGCCAAGCTCGGGGCGACAGCCTCAGCTCCAGTTCAGTCGTCCGATGACCTGGATTCGAGCACGTCCCAGCTGCTGAGACCTCTCATCGAGGAAGCACTCAGAACGTCCACGGGACTCGTCTCCAAAGCGACGCATGCTATCCTCAACGTCTGCTCGCCTTTGGGACGAGTCGTACATGCCCTGCTGCGACACCATGTTCTTTTCCCACTCTCGGTCTCGTCCGCTTCCGTCTCCGACACTTTGAGCCATCTCTCATCTCAGCTCCCGGCTCAGGATCTCGAGCTCATATCGAGACCACCCTCTGGAAACGAATCAACAGGCGGGGATGCCATCGTCTCTCCCCAACCTGTGTCCGCATTCCAGAATTTCCTTCTGGACACCCTCTGGACCCTCGACACAGAGCTAGAAGACCTTTCCGATTCTGCTGTGGGCATCGCAGCTCAGATGGCTCTACCACCCACCAAACAAGGCCAAACTCGAGCCAATGACATCCGCTTCGCTCATCCCGATCTGGACGAAGCACTCACTTTCGACGAAGCGCAGACGCGTCTGGCCAGTCTCATCAAATCACTCGTCGTCAGTTTCACAAGTGCCCACCCCGGCTGCAGCATTCCTACAAACCAGCGTCTGCGAAGCAACAGTCTCAACTAAACAATACCCTTTTCCTCCCTTCTTTTTGCTCCACCTGATTCAACATCAACACAGCGATCGGACCTGCTCACCCGCGAACTGGTCGCAGAGAGGCTCGATGTGCCTCTTCTCCACAAGGCTCGACTCCTACCTGACCTCCCTCAAACGATCATTCAGCGTACGGCAAGACTCAACACGACTCAGACGTACAAGCAAGAAAAATTCAACTTGCTCAGGGAGGAGAATGAGGGCTACACTGCTCTGATCGTCTTCCTCCTCGAATCCGTCGGACCCGAACTCGTACCAGCATACCTCCTCGATCTCGAACCCAAAGCATCGTCGTCGTCAACTCAGCCGAGCCAGCTGATCAACCCGCCTCGGATCGTCATCCGAGAGATGGAGACCGCAGAACAGCGCAAAGCACGTGCATCCCGCGTGCTCAGACGCATTCAGGCCCTGGTAGGTGTCTTCAACCTGGACTCCTCTCGCGTGCTCGACGTCCTGCTCGATGTCATGGGCATGCATCTGGCAAAGCATTGGCCCTTCTTCTTCACTCTGCTGGAGATGTCCGTCTGGGGTGAGCATCTCCACCGCGTCCGCCCATCAGACGCGGTACGCGGAAATGGTCATCTCACGAAAGACGAAGACGCAATGGATGTCGACGCTGATGACTCAGATGCGGCTCGACCGCGAGCGCCTTCCGGCTCCCGAGGCGACAGCGCACAACGACGCCCGAAGCCATTACGTGATCCGGAGACGGAGTTCAATAACCTGCCAGAGTATCTAGAGACGGAAACTGGCAACTCTACCTGCGCTCAGCTCCTCGGGTTCAAATTCAGAGACTACCAACGGCCGGAGTCAAACGACCTGATCCCAGAAGAGCTCTACATGCTTACTGCTCTCCTCGTTCAGAGAGGATTCGTCAGATTGATGGATCTTATTCCGCATCTTAGTCCATATCCTGATCAATTGCGAGAGCTGGAAGTGGAACACCGCAAAAAGTTGAGGGCGGGGAACAGAAAGGTGGAGAGGAATAATGCTCTCGCCAACGCTGCTCCCCTCGAAGACGAGACTGCCCCAGCATCGCGCCGGCCCGGTGCCAACTCGGCCGCCACCGAGGGCGCATCTTCATCAGCAGCACCTGCACCAGCAGAGAAGAAGGAGGTTCCTAACCAGATCGCCGGTCTCACTCGTGCCTTTCTCGCCATTGGCTCCTTGCGACACGCCTGGTACTTCATCGGCCGCTCGCCATGGCTCATCGCTGCCCACCCAGAAATTGCAGATGCGTACTGTCGGTTGCTCAAGGTCGTTCTGGCGCCCACCTATCGACACGTCGCCTTCTCGCAACTGGAATCAGATTTGCGCTCCACGCCTCCCGAACCTCTTTTCGACGTCAAAGCAGCCTCTGCTTCCAAAGAGATCCAATTACCTGGCATCGGGCCTTTGCCGAGGCATCAGCTGTGCCTAACGCTCTGCTCGCCCGAACCTGTCTGGACAGCTCAAAAGCGGTTCGTCTTCTTCTACCCCTACTGGTCGGCAGAACTCCCACGCTGCATAAAACCGACCGACTTCTTCACCGTCTTTGTGCCGATGCTGAAGCACATCGGTCCTTACTTTCATCGGGATCTTGAGCTTTACTCGGCAATTTGCAGACTGGGCAAAGTTGGCATGAGGATGTGCACAAGCCAGATCGAGGCTGGCGGAGAAAGCAGTGGAACCGAGCTCAGCGCGGCGGCGGTAGAGCAGAAGAAGAAGTGGCTCGATATTGTACGGAAGTACATCCTTCCCGCCCACGTCATGACAGACGGAGTCGCCTATGTCGGCACGGAGTTGTGGCGCATGCTGCAATATCTCGACTACAAAGAACGCTACGCGCTCTACGGGGAGTGGAAGTACCGACTCTACCTTCGGGACGACCTGTCCGGCCGTCGGTCCGACGCGGAGAGGGAGGCGCGAGGCGTGCTGCGACGTATCAGCAAAGACTCGGACAAGGCGAAGGCGATGGCGATGGGCAAGAAGCTCGCGAAAGCTGCTCATTCCAATCCAATCATCTTCTTCACGGTTGCGCTGCAGCAAGTCCAAGCGTACGACAATTTTGCGGTGTCGCTGGTCGAGTGTCTACGATATGCTTCATTGACGGCGTTCGAATCGGATGTCTTCATGTTCGTGCTGCTGGACGCGCTTTCGGATGACAAAAAGGAGCGTCTCAAGAGCGACGGCCTCAACACGAGTCTGTGGCTTGCTTCTCTAGCCACTTTCTCTGGAATATTGCTTCGCCGGTGCGAAAAGATTGATCCAGCGCCTCTGTTGCAGTACGTCGTCAACTCGCTGATGGACAACAACACGAACGACATTGTCATTGTGCGCGAGCTAATCAAGCAGATGAGTGGATTCGTCGTTCTGGAGACATTGGATGATCGCCAGGTGGACGCGCTGCACGGAGGTCGACTTTTGCGCATCGAGGCGATGATGGCGCCGGACTACAAGCCAGACTCGGAAGCGCGCGAGGCGATGTTGCGCTCTGGCGAGAGACTGCTACACAGCCTGAGGCGCAGCGAAATGGCTGTGCCCCTCTTGATCTTCCTCGCTCAGATGAGGGACATGTGTGTCTTTGCGGAGGAGATGGGACTGGACGGTGACGGAGGCAGTGGTGGTGGTGGTGAGGGAGGTAGGAAGGCGATCGCCGCCATGTTTGACTCTGTGAGTAGCGTTGAGCTACTCGTAAGCTTGGACAGCGACTGATGTTGTTGGGCTTGCGCTTCACCAGTGTCAACTGGTGCTGTTCCAGTTCATCGAATTCTTGCAATACTTCGCAAGTCCCGAGGTGTATGCCGATTTAATACCTGGCTTGGAAACCTTGGTCGTTCGGTTCGGACTGCAACCTGCTCTGGCCTTTCACATCATCCGACCAAACTTGCGACGAGCGGTCGAGGAGCAGGCTGCAGAGGATAAGCTGAAGGTCGAAGAAGAAAAGGAGCGAAAGGCAGCGGAAGAAGAGGCGGAACGCGTAAAGAAGGAAGCGGCAGAGGCAGAGAATGCTGGCGATGCAAAAGGTGAGGAGTCGAAAGAGAGTGCTAGCGCAGTCGAGGAGAAATCGAAAGCTTCGACGGAAGACCGCGATGTGGTCATGAACGGAACGGCTGCCGAACCCGAAGCTGCCGTCGCAAGACCCTCGACCTCAGAGGCCGTCGCGGAAGCCGAAAGCCCCTGGCTTACTGCCCTCGAACCAGCTCGTGCTGCCGCTCTGAAATTCCTGCCTCAAGACGTGATCGACGTGCTGGGTGTGAACTTCTACGTAACGTTTTGGCAACTCAGCTACGCTGATCTGGCCGTCCCTTCGAGTCGGTACACCATCGAAACCTCGCTCGCCGGTCGACATGCCAAGTCTTTGGAGGCATTACGTGGGGAGAACAAGGCCCAGATGCAGGCGTTGCAAGTGACTCGATTGAGACTTCTAAAGGAAAAGAATCACTGGTTCTGTAAGTCCTGGCATCGGTTGGCGAGACCAGCATTTGATCCGGATCGGACTAACATTGCGAATGCCTGCCTTCAGCCAACGCGAGTCGTCGAGTGACAGTGGCGGATCAATTCATTCAGTACTGTCTGCTCCCTCGCGCGACGCTATCGACTTTGGACGCAATCTACTCCGCAAGGTTTTTGCGCAGATTACACACTTTGGGAACGGCCAACTTTTATTCTCTTGCGGTCTACAACAAGGTGAGTAACCCGGCCGCTGGATCTATCGATGGAGCTTCCTCACGAGACATGGACTCTGACATGTAATGTTCAACAGATCTTCTCACAGCATACGACCTTGACAATCTTCAGCTGTACTGAAGCGGAAGCCAAGTATTATGGTGAGTGAGAGCCAGACAACTCGTGCTGAATCATGCGGAACTAATGTGATTGCGGAACTTCAACAGGCCGATTCTTGCTCACAATCTTGGAAGACATCGCTGTGTGGTTCAAGTTTGAGGACAAGTATGAGAAAGAGGCAGTGAAACTCAGAGACGGGACGGACCTGCCCGGGTTCCGCGCCACCTGGACGAAACCAGCACACCTTACGTGGCAGAAGTTCCAGCAGATATGCGACACCTGGCACGATGCTCTGAGACAAGTAGGTGTTCAATATCTGTGCCCTCCTGTATGCTGAGTGGTCTGATCAAATATGTCTTGACTGTTACACAGAGTCTGCAGAAGTGCCTCGAGAGCAGGGACTACCTCGGACGACGCAACACCATCGCAATTGCAAACATGCTGACACCGTATTTCCCGCGCAAGGAGGTACACGGTACGAGCATGATTGACTCCATCAAGACTGCGATCGCACAAGAAAGCCGGGAGGATGTCAAATTGTCCGCAAACGGTCTATTAGCTAGATACAAAGCTGCGAGCAAGACTTGGGTTGGCAAAGCCGTGCCATCCAGTGCACCCGCAGCCAAAGACGGTGGTGGAAACGCGGCTGCTAAAGCGGCGTCCACAGCCCATGCTGTGCCGAAGACTCCTGCAGGTCCCAAGCCAGTGCCGGCGGCATCGAAGTCGACTGGACTTCCTACCGGCCCTCGAGCAGATGGACGACCTTCTCTGCCAGAACGACCAAACACGAACCGTTCCGTGTCTAGCGCCAACATGGGTCCGCCGCCGCCACCACCCGCAGCACCACTGGGCCCTGCATCTGGTCGTGCTGGCCTGCCTCCCCGGCCAGGTACAGTATCGCGCACAGCAACCACACCGGCTTCGACGCCAGCAAACGCCTCATCAGCGGGCGTAGACCGTGGCCGCGGGCAAGCTGCAGTTTCTACAGCTGCTCTTGACAGAGAAAGAGCCAGGGATGCTGAGAGGGAGAAGGAAAAGGAGAAGGAACGCGAGCGGCAAAAGGACAGAGAGCGGGAGAAAGAAAAGGACAAGCCTCGCGAGCGCACCATTGAGGAACGATCTGGAGCTGTGACAGCGGCAATACGGGCACTGGGGTCAGATGCTCCTGCTTCGTCTGCGCCTTCTCCGACGTCGGCTGCTGCCTCTCCTCGTCCACCTCGTTCGCGCGACGTGTCTCCGTCCAGTAATTCTCGGCGCAGTCCTGAGCCAGCATCTGGTGCTGCTCGCGGTCTCAAACGAGAGCGTGATCGCGACCCTGTCAATAATCGATCCAGTGCAGCTGAGGCGCCTTCCAGACGCACAGATCGGAGTCCGCGAGACCCAGAACGAGACCGTGATCGTGATCGCGAGCGAGATCGAGCTAGAGATCGCGATAGAGACCGCGACCAGCGTCCTCGAGAACGCGATCCCAAGGACCGAGACAGAGACCGCGAGCGTGAACGCGATCTTGATCGGGACCGTGACAGACGCCGAGATGCTCCTGCCTCCGACAGAGAGCGACCTCGTGAGCGTGAGCGCGAACGGGAACGAGACAGGGATCTCGATAAGGAGCGCAGGGAGCGTGATGACCGCAAGGACACTGCCAGTGGTGCGCGCAGCAGCTTGGACAGCAAGGACGCTCGCAAAGACGCTGCACAACCTGACCGCAGCGACGACACCGGCTCGAACAAACGTCGCCGCCTCGACGATCCACCTGCGCGGACTGACGCGGCAGCAGTCTCGAATCGTGATCGCGATCGTGATCGTGACCGAGACGCACGCGACCGCAAGGATCGGGATCGCGATGCTCCACCGTTGGCTCCAAGGGATTCCTCATCACGAGCTGGAGGCAAGCAAAGTGGTGTTAACGCTGTACCAGTTGGACCAGCCCGACGTGATGCTCCATCTGCGGGAGACACTCGGGTCGGGCGAGACGACAGGGACAGTCGTCGGGATCGAGACCGAGAACGCGTCTCGAATCCTGAAAGTGGCCGGGGAAGCGTGCCGACCGGGCCACGGACTCCTGTTCTGGGTGGTCCGAGTGCTTCCTCTGCACCCTCCCCTGTCAACACTTCGGCGCGCGAACGAGAACGGGATCGAGAACGCGAGCGCGACCGTGATAGAGACAGGGAAAAGGAGAAGGAGAAGGAGAAGGAGAAGGAGAAGGAGAAGGAACGAGATCTTCCACGCGACGCAGGCCGGGATCAGGATCGGAGAGGCGACAGACGTAACGAGAGCAATGCAACCAACCGACCGCGCGATAACGCTGACCCGGTCAGCAGCCAAGCCAAAGCTGACGGTGCTGTTTCTGCCCCTCCCGCTCGAGACTCAGCTCCGGACGACAAGAGGAGGGATGCGGACCGATCAGTGGCAGTGGACTCGAAAGAAGGCGCAAAGACGCCGATTGGCCCAAGCAGTTCTTCTGTTTCGCTCCCACAAAAGCGTCCGCATGAGGACCAAGGCGATGTTGGCGACATCAGTCAGGATTCTGCCTCCGACAACGTGAGTATTTTGTTTGGGCATTTTATCAAAAGATCATCTTACTGAAGCTGGGATGCCGTGACTTCTGGCTCATGTAGAAACGCATGAAACTGCAACGCGCACCAGGTGGCAAGGCTGAAGGAGGAGGTGGACTGCGCCTCTCCGGAGTTGCCGCAGCTGCAGCGGCGTCTGCCGCGTCCGTCGGATCGGGACGCGGTTCCGCGCCTCGCGGCAGCGGGGCAAGTCGCGGCGACGAAAGATCAAGACCTGGTCGCGGCGGTCAAAGCATTTTCGGTGCAGCCTCGACGGCGACTAGCTCACCAAGTGCGACTGCTTCTGTTCCCAGTGCCGCGGGCTCGGGTGGTTCGCTCTTCTCGAGACTTGGTGCCGAACCTGCGACTCAAGCTCGGTCTCCTGCTGCGCCTGGCTCCGGAGCCGGCGCGTCTACCACTGGTGCTGCTCGATCGCCTTCTGGCGGCGAAGGGACACCCCAAGGTCGCGTTGTCGGCAGCATCATGGGAGCTGCCAACAAGGCGAGAGAGTCCATCGGCAATGAGTCAAGCGGGAATGCCGGAAGAGACCGGGACGCTTCGAACAGCGCACGGCGCAACGGCGACAGTGAACGCGAGGCAGATCGCAGACGAGATGGGCCTTTTGCTGCAGGAGCGTCCTCGAATGTTAACACCCCCGCTCGAGAGACGGGACAAGGCGCCGGCAGCAATGCAGGCGGCCGGAACGAGCGAGATCGGGAGAGGGACCGAGATTGGGATCGGGAGCGTGAGCGCGACCGCGGTGGAGACGACCGGCGGGATCGGGATCGGGATCGTCACCACAACAACAACAACGACCGGGATCGAGACCGCAACAGAAAGCCGCGCAAATCGAGTCGGGAGATGCGCCGAGCAGGCAACTGAAGCCATGTATCGCTGTTCCGCGCTTCGTTGGCCTTGCGGAACATTTCATCACAATCAAGCGTACTCTGTCTGGCTGCCAAGTGCCATCGTTTATCTTTTGTCGTATTGTCTGGCAACGCAAATCTGAAATGACGACGCCGCTCGGCGGACGTCTTCTTCTTCCATGTCTCCCTGGTGCTGAAGCTGTTCCATGCGAGAATACCAGAAACGCGCCTGCTTTACGTCAACGCGATACGGATGAAGAATGGTGACTTTAATGCAAAATATCTATTAGTATCAGTACAGGATGTGTGCTTCGACGAGATGCTTCTGGCCAAATTCTTGTTCAGAGTAGTAGGTGTTGTTCCATCTCCTTACTAGTCTGTGTGCATCGGCTGCATCAGTCATTCGAACGACGAACCAGGCGCGGTTGGCGTTCATGTTGGGATAGGGCAGCTTGATGATGGGTAAAAACGGCACAAAGTTTCTGTGTACTTTAGAATTGTCGTCCTTCCGACTGGCGGGTGCCGGTCTGGAGAAGAATGGCTGACCGAGTTGGGCCTGGATCCAGAGTATGTCCCACCAGGCTTTGGCAGGATGAGTGTACGAATAGGGATTGCCTGAATCTTCCGAGTGGGAGTCGAGTCGAAGACTGGGGCCTTCCACGCCCTTGACGTTCTTGTATGCGGGAGGCATTGTCGATATCGAGTGAAGCGCAGCGAGGCTGGCCTCGTCCACATTTCCAGACTCGTCCGGTTTTTCCAAGATCGCCTGTCCTTCTGTGTCGGATCCAGTCGCTTCCCCGGCTGTGTACCTGGCAGCCTCGAGCTCGTCCATGATGCCAGAGAGACCGACTTTGCGTTTCTTGATCATGAGTCGGTGCAGTTCATCCTTGCGCCTGACGAGGAGCTCGCGTGCGGCCACAGCGACCCTGGCGCTGGTATCAAAGACGGAGCGCAGATGCATCGTCTTCTTGCTATGTCTGATTTGCGTGGGCGGTGCGAGTGAGTATGCGCTCCGCAGCTGGTCATGCAGACGCGAAACGTGCAGGGTAGGAGGCAGGCCGCGGAGAAGAACATTTGAGCCAGAGTCTTGAGAGACGAGAAGGTGAATGAGTTGGCTGGAGAAGGATGGGGAGCTGCTTGTCTTGAGTCTCCTAGCGGCTTCGTCCGCTGAGATCATGCGTGCGCGGACATGTCTGCCGGTCAAGGAGACTCCATCGACTGCGCGCTGAAATCGTCGTGCGGAGGCATCGATGTGAAAAGATGCGATTGCGTCGTCTGTTTGGTAGAGGGATGGTGTCCTGATGAAGTGCAATGAAGCCAGGTCTTTTAATCTGTTGGTGGTGTTCTCGACAGAGGTTCGTTGGCGAAGCAGGCGGAAGACGTCATTTGGGCAGGTATTGGTTGGAAGAGAGGTGAGAAGGATGTGACATGAGTTCGGCGGCTGCGACTGCGGCTGCTCGACCGCTTGTGAGAAGTGTCGTCTCTGCGCTGAGGAAGATGGACCTGATGCTCGGCTGCAACCTCGCCTTCTTGAGGCAGCGCTGCCTAGACAGCATGGCAATGCAATGCTCCGCTCCTTCACCAGGCTTCTAGCCGAGACTACCGCAGTCACCATCGCGCTCGCTGCTGTTGATGTTGACGCTATTGAGGACGCCATGTTGAGGCCAAGAGTGTGAGCGGGTTGCAGCCAGGATGCTGAAGATTTGAGAAGTTGTGGAAATTTCAGAAGGAGCTCCAATCAACGAAGAAGAGTTGCCCGATCTGGCTGGATCACGTGACTGCATCCTGTCGCGAAGATCGGGGACCCTTTGTTGACGTCATGCCAAAAGCACGTCTTCACAAGCGGACGAAGGTGGGTGCTTGCACGGATGGGTCAGCTCGCACCTTTGGGGGACACTTGGTCCATCACCGACAAGGGAAGAACCAGCAGCTACATACACCCATCTCTGCTCAGGTGTAACCACTCCAGCATACCCAGCATGTTCCGCACCACCCTCACACACGCTGCTCGCTGCAGCAGTCGCGCTGCCCAGCCCCAGGCCTTCGCCCAGTCCGCTCGCACCTACGCGACCGCACCCGCATCCGGCAGCCAGAGCAACACTCCCCTCTACCTCGCCCTCGGTGGTCTGGCCGGTCTCGGAGCGTGGTACGCTACCGGCGGATTCGGACCTGCCGAGAAGCAAAAGGCCAAGAATGCTGCCCAACAGGCCGTCTCCTCGGCCTCAAGCCAGCTCAAGGAAGCAGCCCTGACCAAGGACGCCTTTACCGAGTTCACCCTCAAGGAAGTCAAGCCTTACAACCACGACTCGTCTACGTAAGCATCCATTGCGGTGGCTCACTTTCTTACGCAGTCTTTCTCATCTCTTCTCTGATCATGCACACACAGCTTCGTGTTTGAGCTGCCGGAGGGAAAGAGCTCGGGTCTGACCACCGCTTCGGCCGTCGTCGTCAAGGCCGACGGGCTGAACGATGACAAAGGAAAGCCCATCATCCGCCCATACACTCCTACCACCAGCCCCGAGACTGTCGGCCACATCGACTTCCTGATCAAGAAATACGTAAGTCGTCTTCTTTCTGCCGCTACCTCTGTGCCGAAGCTAACCGTGCGTTCTTTCTCTAAGGAAAACGGCAACCTCAGCAAGCACATCCACGGCCTGAAGCCCGGTGACAAGATTGCCATCAAGGGTCCCATTGAGAAGTTCCAATTCGACCGTCCCAACATCTTTGAAGAGATTGGCCTCATCGCCGGCGGAACCGGAATCACCCCTCACTGGCAAGTCATCCAAAAGCTCCTCAACGACCCCGCCGACAAGACCAAGATTACCCTCGTCTACGCCAACAAGACCACCGACGACATCTTGCTCCGCGAGCAGTTTGATCGATGGGCCAAGGAGAAGCCAGACCGCTTCAAGGTCGTGTACGGAACCGACCAGGGTGACCCACCCAAGGGCGGCTTTAAGGGCTACATCACCAACGAGATCCTGAGGGCAAACCTGCCCCTGCCCGGCAAGGCGGACAAGATTCACGTCTTTGTCTGCGGCCCTCCCGGTCAAGTGGAGGTCATCTCTGGTGGAAAGGGTCCCAAGGGCTCGCAAGGGTGCGTAAGCGGGAAACGCGTGATTCGAAGCGAAGAAATGCTCCCTCACTGACCCGAATCTTTGCACTGTTTCGCCCCGGCTGTGTGCACGCAGAGAACTCAAGGGTATCCTCGCCGACCTCGGATACGCGCCAGATCAAGTGTACGTCATGGATTTCCGATCAGCTACGAAATGGTCGGATCAAGCTCACCTGTGCCTTTTCCTCCCCCTGCAGATACAAGTTCTAGAGTGCCAACACTGCCATACAAGCGCATCATGTTGCAACAGGCATGTTTGTAGAAAAGTCTCGCAACAGCAAATCAGAATAATTGAAGTGTTACAGCTATACGGACAAGGCACATGTACACGTATGAGGAAATCAACAGGCTCCTACTGTGCGAATGCGGCAACAGCAGCGCGCGCGTTTGCTATTCTGTCCTCAGACAGAGATGCTTCAATAGTGTCTGGAGCCGTGGCAAGCGGCGTCTGGCTCATCGCATCCTTGACGGTCCTTGATCGCTCGGAGCGGATGCCTATCGCAGGATTGCCGCGGTTGAGGCCCTCAAGAAGAACTGTGAAATGAGTTCAACAGGTGTGAGCATGTGAGTCCTCACGTGGACAAGTAGCGAAGATGAACGTACCACATGCTTTGCATAGCTCGTTTGAGGAGATGTAGCCACATCGAGAGCATGTTCCTGTAGGCATGCCAGTCAGTTACGACATTTACAACTCCCAGCGTGGCAACAATGGGGCATACTCACTTTGCACCGCCCTCTTGATCTCGCTCTTGACCTTGAGGGATTCGCCAGAGTGGATGATATCAATGATCGCACTCGGCCTGACCGCCTCCAGATCCTTCAAAAAGGCGCGCGCATATCCTCTATATGCGTTTGGAGAGTAGATGCACTCTGTGGAAAAGTAGTCGAGCTTCTTGAAGTAGGCATACATGACAATCTCCTTCTCGTATGCGTACTTGAAGGGCTTGCTGCGTCGGATCGAGTCGAGGCCGCCAAAGGCGTCGGCGGGGTTGGTTCCACCGCAAGAGCCGCCTGGCTTGTCGTCGAGATCGGGCCCGCGAGTGATGATCTCCGTGCATCTTTCCAGACGGGCAATGTCGCCTCGGAGAACTGCAATAGAGTTGGGAATGAGCAATCGAAAACGAACCAGTGGCAACTTGGGGAGAAACTTACCATTCATAAGCACCGTTTCGGCGATGTCGTCGGCGTTGTGGCCAGTTACGATGTGGTCAATGCCGAGACTGGCCGCGCCTCTGTCGAGCGCCTGCCGTCTGAACACTCCGCAGTAGGTGCCTGTTCAATTACAGTCAAGATCAGCGTTTTGCCACGTTGACAAAGGCATGCCTGCACTTCAAGAACCTGAACTCACAATTGTTCTTGCGCCCTACTTTACGGACGATGTCGTCCATGCTCCATCCGTAGAGCTCATCATACCCTAGAATCTTAAGGGGAAGAGCATATTGATCCCGATTCCTTTTAACCGTCTCCAAACTGTCGTCCCGATATCCAGTGATTCCCTCATCGATGCTGAGCAGGAACAGATCGAGTCCGTAGTCGTGTCTCTCGTTGAGGGCCTTGAGTACGTATGCGAGCACGGTCGAGTCCTTGCCACCCGAGGCTCCGATGGCCACTCGCTCGCCCCGGTCGAAGAGGTTGTTGGAGACGATTGTGTTGTGGACCTCTTCTTCGAAAATGTAGTAGAAGCAGGACTGGCAGATCTTGTCGCCCGTTTTGGGCCGTTTGAGCACGGCGCGTGCAGTTCCGCAGCGAGCACAGAGCCGACTGTTGCTCATTGATCAGTTAGAAGAAGAGACGAGCCTGTTGATGGCTCAGAAGACATTGCTTCAGATCTTCCTGCTCGAGTTGGATTGTGTTGAGAAAGTCGAGTCTCTGCGGAAAGATAAGATAGTGATCCGGAAAGATCTCTTGGCAAAAGCTGTGACGGAAGGCGCTGCAGAAAGAAGTGTCCCGTGCATTGCGGATTCTCTCGTGTGACACTACTGTTCCTCGAATCAGCAAGCATTCCGTTCTTGCATTCACCACCATCTTCCGTTCATCACTGTCTTCCCCTGCCAACTCCCCTCCTACTATAGACGTCACTTCATCCGCTTGTGACCTTCATCTCGATCTATCCGAACACGTCACGCATCTCAAATCTCACGGCAGACACAGAACTCCAATCCTCAGCTCGGTTCTTCCACCACCATCATCATGGGCAACAATCGCCTTCTCTTCTTCTCCCTCTTCGTCCTCGTCCTCATCCTCGCCTCCGTCCCCGCGGCCTCGGCTTTTGGAGCCGGTAACATCCCTTCCTTCAGCTTCTACGAAAACTCGGCTTTCCGACATGGCGACATCGAAGACATCCTCGCCGAGCTTCTCAAGAAGACGGGCAGCGGTCTGCTCGGCCGGGGCACAAAGTTCAGCGGCCTTGATATCAAGCGGGTCTACTTCGGCAACTGGCTGAGAGATTGTGAGTCGCGTGCTGTGGTCGGGGGTTGTTTGGATGGGGTCGTACTGACTCGCATTCTGAATGTCACAGACAGCCAGGCCATGGACGTCGCCGCGCTTCAGAAGATGAAGCCCATCTCCATCCTTTCCATCGTTATGATTCTGGGCTTCATGGCACATTCCTATGTTACCGAGGAGTTCCACGTTACCATGGAGCGATTGGGCGTCTATCTGCCCGTCGAGCACATTGACAATCCAAAGGGATATGCAGACGGGAAGGATGCGCGCGAGTACGACCCTCGTCTTCGTAAGTTGTCTTCGAATGCATCGATACGAATCCGATATTCGACCATGACTCACGTCTTGCTTTCGGTCAGGTGGTCCCCTTGACCCTCGAGAGCTCGAGATTGATCCGCGATCAGGCATGAAGAACTACATTGCCAACGAGAGTGAGTTTGCGAGACACCAGGCTTGCTTCTCCAATGCGCTAACAAACAAGACTCTCCACTCGAATCCAGCTGGCTCTTGGGACACCTCTTCTGCTCTTGTCCGCCGCACATTGACCAAGTGCGTCGAAATGGGCCGACGCGCTCGCCAGACTGGACGAAACGAGGATCTGTACGAAGCGTACAGGCTTTTGGGCACAGCGCTTCACACGCTAGAGGACTTGCCCGCGCACTCAAACTGGTGTGAAATCGCTCTGCTTAAACTTGGACACAGAGATGTCTTCTGCCACGTCGGAGACAATGTTCGCGTTCGCGCTCCTGACGGCACCATGGTGCCTCCGCTGGTCACCGGAACTTTCGGCAGTGCTGACTTGTGAGTGACTGGCTGTCGGCAATGTCGCAATGATGACAAGACACTCATCTCACTTTTGGGGTTTCCAGCATCCACTCCCTCTTGGGTGAAGCACAGGATCACCTGAGTGAGGCCTCCATCTCTGATTTGAGCAAAGCCGTCAACAATGCCCGGTCCAGCCAGGGTGGAAGTCGCGGCATTGGTGAAAGCGGCGGAAGCGCTTTCGGAAACCTGATGAGCCTGCTCAACAAGGTGCCTGGTGGACCCGATGGATCCGTCAGTCGAGACATCGAAGATCTCAGTCGCGCTCCCGCCGGTGGACCCGGGGGAGTTGAGAACATGAGTCCTGAGGAGATGTATCAGAATCTCTGGAAGATCTTGTCATTGCGCGATCGCATCATGAAGAGCATCGAGCAAACCATTGAGAAGATCCCTGGTCTGGGTTCGCTGCTCGAATCGATCAGTAACGCGATCAGCGTCTTCATCTTCTCCACGCTCGAGCCTTACCTCAAGCCTCTGGTTTCCCAGGCCATGGGCGGTCTGTCAACGACTTCCGCGCAAGTCATCAAGAAGGAAGGTGAGCATTTTCATTGAGACCCGCCCCTAACAATAGTGCGAGGTTCACTAATTCATTTTCTTCCTCGCATTCCCAGATCAATTTGAAGTCTTCAACGACCCCAACGCATCTGACCCCACCCACAGTATGCTTTCGAAGGACCACTTCGGCAAGATCTTGAACGAAGTCGCTGGTAATGTGGCCAGAATCATCGTCAAGCACACTGTCAACAATGTCGTCAAGGCCTGGGATGATTTGAGCAAATCTCTCGACCTTCTTGTAGACGAGTCTCTTGCCGTAATGTTTCACGTAAGTCCTATGGTGCCTGTATGAACCCTGCTTCAAGTTTGAATGTGCCACTGATTACGAAGCTATCGATGCGATACAGCCCTACTGGCAGCACCCACAGGCCATTGTACAGCGTGAGATGCTCGAATATGTAGAGCATTGGGCTCGCAGCCACCACAACGAGATCCGTCGTCTGGACAAGTATAACTGCAAGAACCACACCGACACGCGGAGTGGAAAGGCCGAGGAGCACTCGCACGGCCACGGCAGCGGAGGAGGAGGTAACTCTGTCCCCGGCGGTTTCGGAGGCAAGCTGGGCTCCCAAGCTGCAGGCCAATTCTCCAACTATGTGGGAGGTAAAGTACACGGCATGATGCCTTCTCAGCTGCAAAACTTTGGCAACTTTGGCTCTCGCGAAGCGGGCGAGGGCGGAGCAGGAGGAGGCGAGGCTGCTGGCTACTACGGAGGTGCTGGTGGAGAAGGTCGACCACAGGAAGAGTATCGCCAGCAGAACCAGTCGACTGGCGAGAGTGCCAGCTACTACGGCGGTGGAGGCAATGACGACGGTCGAGGAAGCGGATTCCGACCTCCTCAACCAGAGCCTCAGTACGGAGGTGGACCATCTCAAGGCTATGGACAGCAGGAAGGCGGCTATGGGGCTCCACCTTCGATGCCAAACGAAGGCAACTACGCTGGAGGAGGTTACGGCAATCAGTCCGGGTACGGTCAAGGCCCTCCCGGCGGATACGGCCAGGGCCCTCCAGGTGGCTACGACGGATACAACCAAGGTCCTCCTGGTGGATTCCCAGGTGAGTTTGAAGCATTGCTTTTTCTTGGATTTGTGTCCGGAGAACTAACTGGATTGCCTATACAGCGCCAAACTTCCCGCCTCCAGGAAACGAATATGGCGGACAGTCGAGCTACCCGGGACAGCAGCAACCCTATCCACCTCCGCAAGGCTACCCTCCTCAGAACCAAGGCTACGGTGGAGGCAGCCAGTACCCACCGTACTAAGGATCCGACATTCATCTGTGCCGAGCTATCGCGCAAGGCTCCAAGTTGTCAAAGTGGTGTCGACCATTTGGTGGTTGTATGTTTTGTTTCTGGCCTGCTATCTCTGGCCAAATGATTTCGTCTTTTGAATGTTTCAATGTTACAGGTTTGTCTCAAGCTTGTATCAGAAGTCTGTTGCGGTTGCGAGCTGAACTTCAAATAGCTGGGAGAAAGGGATTGGATGCAAGGAATAATGGGCACAGTGAGGATGTGGTGACATTGACGCATATGGAAGAGTCTGGGCTGAAGGATGTTGGAAGTCAGATCCAAAGATTGATGCCATACACGAAATGCACAGGCACATGTCTATTCTATGAGTGTTCATCCTGTCCATAATCCCACAAGCCCGGCGTGCTGGCAGCTTGTGAAAAGGCCTCCGCACCAGCAGATATTCCAGTCGCGCCGATGCATGTCCGCCAGAAACTGCGATACCGATCCTGTTTGAGAAGAGAGGGTGACGCACACGGTCCCGGCATGATCCCTTTCGAGGCACCGACAGTTTACCCCTGCGCCAGAAGACATGTAACGTTCAACCCCGGGACCGCCGCTCACGCGCTTCTCTTTGGGAGCGCGACGACTGATCTCACAACTTCCTTTCAGCTCGGGCGAGCCGAGAGGGTGACGCAGACGTATGCGCATGCGCCAAATGAGGTCAAGGACTCGGCGCGGGACCGGCCCCGCGATCCACACAGAGATCTGCGCGGTGACGGCCGAGATTGGGCTGCCAAGATGGCTGCTGTGGTGGCTGGTGGTGCTGGTACTACAAAACAACTCGAACTGCACATCTTCCTTGTTGATGCTTTCCACATAGCAAAGACGCGCTTTCGAGTAGGTCACGTGTTTCTATCGCGACCGTGTCTAGACACGAAAGGCCCCGAGCTTGGTCTCCGCACTTGGGGGGCCCGGCTTCTTGACCATCCCCGGATTTAGCGAACGGCCAGTGAGGCAGAGTTCGGAAACTGGACCTCCTCGACCAAACGCTCCATTTGCCAGGCCAGAACCGCGCAAGTTGCCCTTTCCAGGTGAGTGGGATCCCGAGCGCATCGCCTGGCATCAACGGCAACACGCCGTTCGGGCTGCGGGCAAAGAGATACGAAGATGCTGGTACTGTAGAGATGTTTGGCATGTGCTCACCCTCTGGTTTGGCATTCTGTGGCCTACTTAAACCACGACCTCCTCCTCCTCCTCCTCCTCCAACCCTGACCACAGCATACCTCCACGAACACCCACCTGAAAACCCTACTGAATCTCCTAACCAACGTTTCAAACGGACCCAGAAATACTCTACTCCTCACTGATCTAATCCAGCATGCCCTATCAACCACGTAAGAGCTTCGTTGTTGGAGTTGGAAGTTCCAAGTTCGCCAAGCCTTCCGACAAAGATTTTCCCGAACTCGGTCTTGAAGCTGCTGTCAAGGCCCTGCTCGATGCGGGACTAACATATGACGACATCGAAAGCGCTGCAGCTGGCTACGTGTACGGCGACTCGACTTGCGGTCAGCGCGTGCTGTACCAGCTCGGCCAGACCGGAATCGAGATTCACAATGTGAACAACAATTGCAGCACCGGCTCCTCTGCCTTCGCACTCGCCATTCAGGCTGTCCAGTCGGGCCGTGTTGAGTGCGCAATGGCGATCGGCTTCGAGAAGATGGCCCCCGGCTCGCTCTCCTCCGTGTTCAACGACCGCGCCAACCCCATGGAGCAGACCATCTCGCACCTGTTCGAGATCGAGAGCGAGCGCGAGTACAAGAATGAGGAGTTTGGTCCCTTTGCCGCCCGAATCTTTGGCGCTGCCGGTCTCGAGTACTGCGAGAAATACGGGGCCACCAAGGAGCACCTGTTCGAGATCTCAGCTAAGAACCACCGCCACTCGAAGCACAACCCTTATGCGCAGTTCCGAGTGACCCCCACAGCGGCCGAGGTCGGCAAGGCGCGCAAGATTACGCGCGAGATGACGCTTCCCATGTGCAGTCCTACCAGTGACGGAGCTGCCTGCGCCATTGTGGTGTCGGAAGAATTTGTGCGATCGCACAAACTCGAGGACCGCGCTATCGAGGTTGCCGGTCTCGGCATCTCCACCGACACTCCTGCTCTGCACGGAAAGAACAGCCGGATCGAGCTGGCTGGAGCGGACATGACCCGGAAAGCAGCCGCCAAGGCATACAAGCAAGCGGGTGTGACTGCCAAGGACGTGCAAGTGATCGAGCTGCACGACTGCTTTGCGGCCAATGAGCTGGTCACCTACCCTGCCCTGGGTATGTGCGCTGACAACGAGGCGCACAAGATTGTGGAGCGCGGCGACAACACGTTTGGCGGCAAGTGGGTCGTCAATGTCTCTGGTGGACTCGAGTCCAAGGGCCACCCTCTCGGCGCCACCGGTCTCGGCATGGTCTTCTACATTGTCAGCCAGCTCCGTGGCGAGGCTGGTCCCATGCAGGTGCCCAACGTCAACTACGGTCTGACGCACAACATTGGGCTGGGAGGCAGCTGTGTGGTGTCCATTATGAAGCGTGCCGACTTCTACACCGGCAAGCCTGGTGGATTCAAAGCCAGACTAGGATACGACGCTGGATTCGAATGCAAGCCCATCACTGGTGAGTGTTGGCCCACCTTCTCGACCTTCACCTTTTGCCTCAGCTTCTGAGCTGACAGTTTCCCCCCTCATACCTGTGCGTTCTTCAGAGCAAGACTTTGAAAAGGTCAAGAGCAAGGCATACAGCGACTACCTCACTCCCAGCAAGCTGTAAATGGTCCAACTCACACCGGCCCAACCCTTTCCGCTCTCTCCCCCCCTCTCTCTCTCTCTCTCTGGACGGACCGGACCAAGGAAGATTTATGAAGAGTGCTGTCGAGACTGCATGTAATGATGAACGAGCCTCTCCAGTCGAGTGGTGCTTGAATGGATGTACATATGATGATCCCTTGTCGTCCTGCGAGGGCTGCCGATGATGATGGATGCTGAATTGGATTGAATGCTGCTTCCGTGGACAAAGCCCGAGATTGGGCCGTCTGAGCGGTTGTTGCCGCATTGACCACCTTGCAACAGAGAGAAAGAGGCCGGGGGCCAAAGTGCTGTCGGGGGTTGGGCCCGATTCAACAATCGATCAGGCACAAGTCTCCCATCGTCACAGCTCAAGCTTCCCTTTTCCCTAACACCCATCCCATCCCATCCCATCCCATTCCCTCTACCTCACGCTCTCCCCCTCCCCCCCCTAATCTCGCCTTCCTCGGGCCCCACCCTTGCCGTGTCTGGGCCCGCCGCTTGTCTGCGCCGCGTCTTTGCTCAATCTTCCCTTTTCCTTCCTCCCTCCCGAACAATGTCATTCCCAGGACCAAAAGGCCTCGATGCTGCCCTGAGCAGGATCGAGGACGAGTTTGATCTGGACAAGGAGGAGCTCTACCGCATCGTCCGTCGCTTCCACGAGCTCTTTGATCACGGCCTCAACCACGACGATGCAGAGATGGCCATGATCCCTTCCTTTGGTGAGCATTGGCTCCTCGACGATGGTGCATGGAGCGGATTGATCGGGCACTGACATCACATGCTGTCTTGCATCGTCTAGTGACTGGCCTGCCTGATGGATCAGAGAAGGGAACCTACCTTGCGCTCGACCTGGGCGGCACAAACTTGTGAGTATCTTGCGCTGCTCTGTCATTTGGAACAGCTCAAGCACTGAAGCCGTCCCTTTCTTGTATCGGATTTTCCCAGGCGAGTTTGCCAGATACAATTGCATGGATCTGGCAAGTTTGAGCTCGAACAAGAGAAGTTCAAGGTGTGAGTAGATCTACTTTGGCCATGCTATAACTTGCCCAATAGGTGGATATGTCGGCCAAAAAGGAGAGGACTGACATTGTCCCTGTGTCCCCACAGATCCAACGAGCTCAAGACAGGCCCTGTCAAGGATTTGTTCGACTACATGGCCCAATCGGTCGGCGTCTTCCTGAAGGGGACGGGTGCGCTCCCAAAAGAAGATGAGGAACCCTTATCCATGGGCTTCACCTTCTCATTCGTCAGTCACCTGTTCCTCAGCGTGTACCAGAGGGCACTTGTATGCGCAAATCCGGGGTCCTGATCTAATTTGCATTCTCAATCTTCTCTTTTGCAGCCCGTTCAACAAGCTTCGCTTGACTCGGGAACGCTGCTCCAATGGACCAAGGGCTTCGCTTGCCCAGACGCAGTCGGCAAGGACGTCGTCAAACTCCTCCAAGACTCGCTCGACGATCAGAAAATTCGCGTCCGCGTCCGTGCCCTCGTCAATGACACTGTCGGTGCCCTGCTTACCTCGTCCTATCAGACGGGCGGCAAGACGCTGATGGGAGCCATCTTCGGGACGGGGACGAATGCGGCGTTGGTCAGCGAGATTGAGCGAGTGGGCAAGATTGTGGTGGAGAAGGACAAGGATGGGAAGGCAAAGAAGGGCCCGACTCATATGCTCATAAACACAGAGTGGGGTGCTTTCGATCAAAAGGTGAGCGCTACAAAACATACGTAGAGGCGCGTCTCCGTGCTTTGCCTGTACTGTGATGTGAAAAGAGAGACTGACAGCATACAATCCCATCTCAGGGGACGTCACTGCCGTCCACGATGTTCGACAACTTTGTCGACCGCCTCGCCCTTCGACAACGGCATCACCTATTCGAAAAGATGATCAGTGGAATGTGTACGTGCTCCAATCGACCTTCACCGCCCTGGGCCTTCCAGGCACGCGTCCAAAGAAAAGCTAACATGTGAACCGCTTCTTTGCAGACCTCGGAGAGATTTGCCGCGCCGCGTTCCTCTATCTGATCGACAACTTTGTCCTGTTCCGCGGCTTCTCCTCCCCTCTCATGAACCAGCAATACGGATTCGACACTGCATACATGTCGACCATCGTCGCAGACAAGAGCTCGCCTGAGCAACGCGACTCGCCAACGCGAAAAGTGCTCGTGGAGACGATGGGCGTGTCGGATCAGTATGTGGATGTGGATGATGTCGTGGCAGTCCGGAGAGTATGTGCCGTCGTGGGCAGGAGAGCGGCGCGATTGAGTGCAGTGGCAGTCGCAGGTGAGTCTCATTGTCGGCGTCTCTAAGAGATTGCGTCACGCAGTGAACTGAATGGAACACTGACGCACACACACCTCGGGACAATTGCAGCGGTTCTGCTACACACTGGCTTTGCAGACGACCCGAGCATTCCATCCTCGCTCCGGTGCGAGCGTGCGGGCTGGCCACCTCAAGACGGAGGCGTCACTGTCGGCCCAGATGGCGAGGTCCACATCGGGATGGACGGGAGCGTGGTAGAACATTATCCAGGCTTCCTCGACATGCTTAGGGAAGGCCTGAGAGAGATTGTGGGGGTCAAGACGGAGGCGAAAGTGGTGATCAGCATGGCGAAGGACGGGAGTGGCGTAGGAGCTGCGCTGGGCGCGTTACAGGCGAAGAAGCAGGAGGAGGCGGGCCATGTCGTTGTGTGAGTGTTGGCCTCGTGGCCTGTTTTTGCGTGCGAGCGAGAAGGCTTTCTCGTGTCTGACGTGCCGACTGATGCTTTTCGTGTCATTTCTTTCAGTGCAATTCCTTCGCCGGCACCTGTTTGAGCGGGGCCTCGACGTCCTGACCACCGCCTTCTTTTCATCAATAGGCCTTTGATTTCCCAACTTGAACTCCTCTCCACAAACGACCCGGGAACCAGACTCTCTAGCGTCGTCCGCAGGCTCCGTACTCCGACTTGTTGCTCTTCGGCGCCCCCACTATCATTACGAACCTTCTCACGACCAGTCTAGTTCGTCACGGGAAACAATCGAAGGTTTTCATTCCTGACAGATAACGCTGGCGCCGGAGTGGAACACAGGGCATGGGTTCTTCGGAGAGGGGCAAGTTTGCGTTTGAATTCAGTTTGCGTATATATCGCTCCAATATGGAGGCACTGGGGTAGGGAACGGGCAGGAAATTAGGGCTTGGGAGTTTGAGAGATTGTACATGCGAAAAGAGTAAGCGGGTGGTATAGGTTCGTCGGGCTGGACGGATGAGTGTAAAAATGGAGGTGCAGGAGTGTGATGTTTTGCATGCATGTCGTGACAGGGGGCGCGGACGGGTCCTCGGTTTGCTGCCGGGCTTGACTTCAACAGCGCACAGGGAAGAAGAACCTCCCATCTTGCGCAGCCTGCTGCCATGTTGAATGATCCGTTCATTTCTTGTTGTGTGATTTCTTTTATTCAAGACGTTTTCCCTTTTTGTTCATTGGAGGACGATTTCGGGGTGGGTAGAAGAGCCGTCATGAGGCACAGCCGGCTTCTCGCGCATCGCCTGTTCCTCCTCCTCCTCCTTCTCCAATCGCTTCTCCTCGGCATGAATGGCATCAAGCTCATCAGGGTCAAACTGGGACGCGACGGGGGTGGCCGCGCGCGGTGTCCCGATGGGTCGCTCTTCGGGCGCCATCTTGACCACGTCGGGAACCTCGACGGCAGCGACTTGCTCGACAAAGCCGGTGAGGTTGCCCTCCTTGTCGCGGACGAGGAGGTGGATGTCGTCTCCGTCTTGGCCCTCGACGGCGGTCTGGTAGTTGAAGAACTTGAGCAGCCAGTAGAGGAGGAAGGCAAGAACGGCGCCGGCGTACTGTGGTGAGGGAAAGCAACGAGAAAATGGGATCCAGATTCGGCTGGGTGAGTAATTTGCTAGGGTTTGCTGAATCCATCCTTGAGGTCAACACTCACAGGTCCAACGTAGTAGATCCAGGCACTGCCATCAAACTCGGCGGCAATAACATCGGGACCTAGCGAACGAGCGGGGTTGAGAGAACCGCCGGTGAGACCAGTGGCCCACAGTTCGGACAGGAAGAGGGCGAGACCGATGCCGACAGGGGCAAGGAAAGTAGCCTTGTGCTTTTCACCAGCCAACATCTGTGTATACGCAGACGGGAGAAAGGAAGGAGTCAGTCGGCCGGCATGCACCTTGCAGATGGGTGGTGGTGCAATACGTACGTAGATGGCAAACATAAGGAGAGAAGTGCAGAACAGCTCGATGAAGACACCTTGGGCAACCTGCAAGGCAGAGCGG
>LAXH01000024.1:58933-87809 GCA_001006505.1 Tilletia horrida
TGGCTCCACCAAGACGGGTTCGGACATTGATACCACCGGGAGTGATGAGCTGACCAATGCCTGCAGCCGCGATGGCGCTGGCATATTGGACGATGGTGAGGATAACGGCGCGGTACCAGGTGACGGCGCCGGCCAGGTACAGACCGAGGGTGACAGCCGGGTTGAAGAGTCCACCTGAGACACGGAAGAAGATCCAGGCATTGACGGCGAGAGAGAAGCCGAAACCTAGCGAGGAGTAGAGCAACTGGGACGAGTTGAGCGAGGGCGAGGAGTCGGCTGCACCCTGTACTTGGGACGTGCTGGAGGCGGTGAGCTGTTGTTGACCGGCAATGGTAGCGACGCCAAAGCTGAAGAGCAAGAAGAGGAAGGTGCCGCAGAACTCGGCGACGGCAGCAATGATCTCGTTCTTGATCTCGAGCCGCTTGCGCATCTCCTCGACGTCGCCCTCGTCGGTGTGGAGGAAGGCGGGCAGCTTGGAGGCGAGCTGCTTGTGTTCCCTGCGGCGGCGATGGAGATGCAGACGACGGTGTTTGTGCTCCTTGTGGGTCAGACGCTCGCCGGTGTGTTCGTCGATGACGACGTTGTTTGTGGGTGGGGCGACATCACCCTTTTCGAGGATGCCGGCTGAATCAAAGCCGTGGTTGTTGTTCTTTGTGTGTTCAGAGTCTGTGACAGACATCATCGTATCGACAGTCGGTCCACTGGGAGAGTGTGGTCGAGGTCTTGAGGTTGGGGAGAGAGGTTGCTGGGGAGAGAGGGAGAGAAGTGGTCAGTGGGATGGGGATGAGATTTGGGCGTCAGACGCGTGGACTGCTGAGGGTGAGGACGACGAGGTAAAGGATGAGGTGGGAGACAGAGAAAAGGATAAGTACTGTGTGGGTTTATAAAAGACGAACCACCCCACTGGCAACAGAATAATGCAGGCACCAGAGCAGTGTCACAGCACCGACCCTATGGGATGGGCGATCCCTTCAGCCGAAGCCCAGCTGGGAAGGAAAAGCCAGCCAGCCGGTAGTTGTAACCCTCTGTCATTCTACTGGATGTATGCAGATCACAACTCCAGCAGACTCTTTTTCAATTGGGATCGGTTTGCAAGGCGCGGACCGAACAAGGGAAGGAGCTCCTTTGCCGAGGTCCCCACAGACCCAGGCTGGCTGGCTGGCTGGCTGGCTGGCTTCTTGACAAAGGTGTGGCAAGTGGAAATTCCAATGTGGAGTGATTTCGTGCTGAGACTTCTCTGTTTCCCAATGACGATCTTTCTTTGCCTCGCAAATGCAAAGGCGGCGTGGCGTTTCCTCCTTCCCTCTCCTTAGGCCTCAGGGTTGGGTGGGTGGACCAAGTCAGTACAGTACAAGTAGTGCTTAGTCTGAGCTTCGGCACCGCTTCTCTTTCGCTCCATCATCAACTGCCCCCTCAAAGCTGACAAGGAGCCCAGCCTGGCCAAGATTTGGCAGATGCAAGGAATCGACCATGTGTGCTTTCTCATCTCATCTTCATCTCACTTCCTAACCCAATTGAGGCTTTTCTTCCTTTCCTGCGTTCAGCTTCGAATCTCACATGCATCCTTGTCGTCACTGTGCAGCTCCCTCTCCCTCTCTCTCTTTTTCTTTTTCTTGGCTTAATGTGTTGTTTTCCTCATCGCTCCGGCCTTTGCTCTTTGCAGTTGAAATTATTTCCAGTCAAAAGCCGAAACTCACAAGCCCCATTTCGGGTCTCAATCATCTCATTACGTAAAGCACTGGCTCCCATCCTGGCATCGGCCCGGAGCCGGAGTAACGAAAGGAAGGCAGCCAGCCAGCCAGCCCAGCCAGCGCAGATCGTCTCGAGACCCGAGAAACATGTAGAGACGTAGAGCAGGTCGTATGTATGTATGAAGGAGCGAGAGAGTAGATATACTGTACATATCAGGCCCGGTTCTGCTTCTGCAGCGCCCGACGAGCCCGGTACAGGATCCCAAGAGAGAACATCCTCGTCTTCATCGCATCCGTCACCCACGCAGGCAGGTACCACGCCAGGAATGCACCAAAGCTCTTGGCTCCATACACAATGTATGCCCGCGGCTTCTTCACCAGCGCATTCTTGAGCACATGCTTGGCAAACACGGCCGTCGGAGTCGCATAGCTGCCCTGCGAGAACATTGCCCGTGCCTTGATCACCTCCTGGGCGGGGTAGTATGGACTCTCGGCCGAGGGCACCGTCGCGCTCGAGGTGGCCGTCTCGCCAAACGCAGACTTGATCGCGCCGGGTGCGACGACGACGACCTTGACGTTGAACGGAGCCAGTCTGTTGCAAATGGATGGAGCCGCCAGATTGTTGAGCCAACCAGCTCTCACCACACGGACATGACCTTGTGTCTCTCCCTCTACTCACTCGACGCGGAGAGCATCGGACCAAGAGTGGACCGCAGCCTTGGAGGCAGAGTAGCCGGCCGCCCACGGTGTCGCAGTTAGACCGACAGTGCTGCCAATATTGATAATCGTGCCCGAGCCCTGTCGGATCATGTGTGGTGCCACCGCTTGAGTGACCCGGATCAGGCCAAAGAACTGCACGTTGACCACGTTCGGCTCGCGATCAGTCAGGGCCCCCTTGCAACAGCGAAAGCAAGAAGGTGGGCCAACTCACATTGGCTTCGAAGCAGGCCCTGTAGTTGGACAGGGGTACCTCGATGGCCGCTCCAATCGTGTTGCTCGCTCCCGCATTGTTGATCAGCACATCGATCCGGCCCGCCTGACGGATGACCGAGTCAATTGCGGCTTGGACACTGTCCTCGTCGGTCACGTCCAGGGCCACCCGCTCGACGTGTGGGGGGTAAAAGGCGAGCTTATCAATGTTCCGGGCCGAGGCAAAGACTTGGTATTGCTTCTGTGCCTTGGGGCTCTTGCTCAGTTCCTCGACAAAGCCTCGACCGATTCCGGATGAGGTGCCTTTGCGGTGTTCCAACGATTGCAATCTCAGTATCCTGATCCGCTCTGTCTATCCAGGGTGGTGCGAATGTGGTTGCTACTGACCTGTGATGAGGACGACTTTGCGCTTATCTACGATTGCTCCTGCCATGATTTCCCAGTTAATGCTGATGCTAGTAGATGTTTAAAGGACCGGGTATTCAATAGGTGTGGGCTCAACAAGTATCTGGCTGATCAAATCGAGTCAGTCGACGGCAGTGGTAAGACAGAAGGGTCAGCTCGTCAGTCGAGGTAGGAACTTGGTCCTTCAAAGGACACCAGATGCAGATCTCGCTGTGGACGAGATCCAGCACGAGATGCGCAACGATGATGCACTTCGAGCAAGTTTATTCATGTCGAGTCAGTCAGTGACGATGCCCGCTCTGTCCGGGGCTCCAAGCTCGCTTCTGTGCCGTATAGCCGGCCACGTGGTAAAAAGCCTCCACATTGAAAAGCGACCCGTTTCCCAAAATCTGAGGCATCCACCCACACTCTCAGAAGAACACAAGGTTGGATCAACAGCAACAACGACCAGCTGGAATCGACCTGGCAGAACACATTACGCTGCTGCTGCCACAGGGCTGATACATATTTTGCGTCACAGTAAGTGTCCCCTCAATGCCGCGTATAGCTGCTCCGAGTCAGATTCTCTCTTCATAGGCTGACCCTCTCCTCACTCTGACTCTGACAGTGTCAAGAAGGGGGCCAGATCAACGCTACGACCGCGAGCGAGACTATCCAAGGGATAGGGATCGCGACTGGGACAGACGGGATCGAGACCGAGACCGAGAACGCGACCGGGACCGGGACCGGGACCGCTATCCAGACCGAGATAGAGACAGGGATCGAGAACGAGACAGGGACAGACATCGCGCTCCATACCGACCCTCTGACCGCAGCTCAAACTTCGATAGAGATAGAGAGAGGGATCGGGATAGGGACAGAGATTGGGATCGTGACAGAAACAGAGACAGGGACAGGGACCGCGATCGTCCAAGGCTCTCCGACCGGGACCGCGATCGAGAGCGAGAGCGACAACCACCCCCACAACCACTACCACCTCCAGGTGCTTCACCAAATCGATTCGACCGAAGGGGTCCACCCCCAGACCTACTCCCACCACGAGAACGCACACCTTCCGCCTCGGCCTCTACCTCAAACCTTCTCTCTCACCCTGCCGAGCGAGCAGCGCCAGTCAAGAGCGACAGAGAGAGAGAGAAGGAGAGAGAACGGGATCGGGATCGGCCCAGTCTCGACAAGGCACCATCTTCCACGCAAGTCACAGCTGACAGATCGCGAGATCGGGATCGGGATCGAGAGCGAGACCGAGCTCCACCTGCGCTCAAAGCCGTTTCTCCAGCCGCCGCGCCAGCAAAGCCGCACACAAACCCACCATCCTCGCATCCGCCTCGTCGAAAAGTGGATCCCGTCCACATCCTCCCCTTGCCCACCCCACCGCGCTACAACCAAATCCTCGATCCACCACAAGTCAAAGAGCTGCGCACGTTCCATGATGAGTATGACCGTCTCACTCAAGAATGGGACAAGTCGCACCAAACTCGGATGGCGCTCTCGTACCAAGTCTTTCTAGGCGAAGCTTCCGAGGGGAATGTCCCACCATTAGCAACAACACCAGCGGCGGGTTCTTCAGATACGCCAGCTCCATCGGCATCGGCTGCGCTTCGTCAAGCTCTGGCCAACCTGCACGCGTCTGAGCGAGAGATGGAGACGGCGAGGATCCGGGTCGAACAGACAGAGGCTGCGCTGGAAGATGCCATTGTAGCCAGCGATCGCTTCGCGAAAGCGGCCAATCTGGCCCAGGCCTCGGCTTGGGGCCAGGGCATCTACGCGGCGGCGGGCCTGCTGGATGGAGGCGTTGCGCAGGGCTCGTCAGAATGAAAGAGCACCACGAGTCAAAATCTCGATCTGATTCGACTCAACCGCTTGGTTTGAGAGCATACAGGCATGCGTTTCCTCCTTTGATTGGTCGCGACACCATTCCCTCTCTGCTTAGGCTTGACAAATTCCATACAGTACAGCAGTTCAAGGGTCAGAAGCCCAAGTCATCTAGATTCCCATGAGAGTGAGCCAGATAGCGGCGGCGGTGGTGGTGGTGGTACAAAGGCTAAGGAAACAACAAGACAGCCGGAGTAAGAACATTTTGGGGGTTGGAGAGAAGTACATGTGCAGCCGAGGGCAGGCTGCAATGGCGAGCGGGCGTGAAGCAAGAGGGTGAAAGGCGGCAGGCAGGCGGAACGAATCAGGAGATTGCTTGTTTCGCAGGCTCGAAATCGGTGGAAAGGCTGGCCAGAAATCGCAAAGTTGTGAGGCAAATGAGGACGAACGCCGCAGGACATGACTTCTGTGCGTGAACCGGGGACCCTGGGTCCGCACGTCTGCATTTGAATGGCTGGTGCCTATCAGAGCGAAGCCTCGGCAGGGGGCAGGGGGGCAGGTGCAGGCGCAGACAGGCCGGCTAGCGATGTAGGCGCCGTGACGCCTCCTTGCAAGGATCCCGACGTGACCGGGTTTGGCGCGGGGCCTCCAGCACCGTTCCCGGGACCAGGAGTGCCGCTTCCGCCCGCAACCGCAGCCGAAGGCGATGCCGCTCCCGTCGTGTTCGCCGCCACATTCGCACTCGCATTTGCAGCCGCAGCTATCTCATTCACCTTCTTCAGATTCGCCCGCTCCACCTCCTCCTTCAACCAGGCCAGCCTAAACTCGTCCTCATTGTCTCCAATCGCCATGTATGTCCACACTGCTGTGAGATCCTGGCGGAACAGGTTTGTCAGCGTGACTTTTTGCGAGATGCTCAAGCCCGCAGACTCGCTCCGGACGCGCCGTTGGGCCTGTTGGATCAATTGCTCGTTCGGGTCTAGTGCGGCCGAGGCGCCAAAGGAGGCGTCCGACAGCGCGGCAAAGGACGCATCAAAGGAAGCTGCGTCGTTGTGATTGTGTGATTGAGACCCGGTGTTGCGCCGCTTGGAAGCAGACCATTGCGTGCCTGAACCAGGAGTACTGTACTGGCTTCCCAACGAAGCCCGAGCGCGCGCCGCAGCGGGCGTCGCAGGTTTGCTGTTCGCGCCAAAGCCGTAACTCAAGCCGTTGCTGTTGCTGTGTTGGGAAGAGGAGGATCCGTTGAGGAAGGCAGGGTCGCCAGCAAGGGACGCGACTTCGTTGAAGAGCGGGTAACCCTTGAGACGGAATATCTTGGCGATGCGAATCTTGTGCGCCGTGTCGAGCGAGTTGACCCAGTGATCCCACAGGTGGCTAGGGACTATTCTTGCTCCCTCAGTGTCCGACCAGACAAAGCCAGGCTGGTTCTTGATATCAGCTACGACGCGGTATTGGAGCAGGAGGAGCTGCCATCGGTTTCGACATGCGAGCGCATCATACTTGCCCTCGCTGAACCCCTTTTCCTGACGATATTTCTCCATGCCTGCCTCGACCTGGGACCAGGTGATGCCGCGATTGCCGAGGATCGAGGGCGTGCCTCCGTTGGCCTTGTGGGCAAGCTCATTGTTTTCGCGCTGGAGACGGAGCTGGCGGATGAGCTCGAGATCGTCGGCGGTGGACCAGGTGGCCTTGGTGGATTTGCGCTGGGTTCCGCCCAAGGCGGCGGCTTGAGAGGCAGCAGCTGCAGCGGCTGCGGCTGCGTTGAAGGAGGATTGGGTGAATATCGAGTTGGCTGCATGGTGTGCAAGATCACATCGAAACCGAGGGGGGAGGATGGGTCAGCCACCTGTGTATGTGGGCGCGTGCTAGGGCGCTTGTGAAGGATGGCAGAGAGGATGCTCACCATTGTTGCTGTTGTTCTGGGCATTGCTGAGATCTTGCTGTTGTTGAGCGGTCAGGGCCAAGGTCGCGTTGGGATTGTGAGCGTGAACGGCTGCGGCTGCGGCAGCAGCAGCCGTGGCAGCAGCGCTGGCCGAGTCGTGAGTCATGGTCTGCTGCTGTTGCTGTTGTACAGCAGCAGCGGCCGCGGCAGCCGCTGTTGGATCGTGTGCAGACATGGTTGCCGTCAGTGACGCGTGAGTGTTGGTCTCGATTTCGAAAGTGTTGGTCTTCGCGCGACGCCCTTTCTGGCTTGCCTCAATGCCGAGAATCGCGTCGTTGTTGGGAAGAAAAGGTGGGCGATGGTGGAAAGATGGGTGTTGCTGCTGGAAAATGAGGAGGTGCTCAAAATCTGCCAGCTCCACATCCACGTGCTCAATTCTCAGCCAATCAGCTGGCTGCACAGTCCCGTCGCGCTCTCCAAGACAAGTGCCTCTTTCACATCACGTGGGCACAGCTGTTTGGCCACGTGGTTAAGGAGCACTCAACAGTCACAACACGAGGAGGTGGGACATGTTGAACTTGAGATGATGGCATAGCATTGATATTGACAGCAACAACAACACCATCACACGGTCATAGGTAACAAGATGCCAGGCCCACGCTCCTTCCGATCGGCCACGCATTCCTCGCGCGTCGGCGGCGGTGGTCCACCCTCGCCCACGCTCTCCGCAACTACACGAGCCTCGATCGACTTCCCCTCCCGGCCCGCGATCCTCGTCACCAGGGCTGATCTGCGCGCCTCGCTCACTGCTTTCGAAGGCCTCCTGTCCGCCGCCAAGGGATATACCAATGTGATGCTCACCATGGCTCAGGCCTCGGCCGAGCTAGGGTCCGCGCTCGAGGCGTGTGCCCGAGTCAAAGGCGCCCACGAGAGCGGAGCGAGCATGCATGCAGCCAGTGCGCTCCACTTCCTCATGTCCAACTATCAGCAAGTCATGGCCGACTCGCTCTGGAAGGACTTTTCCATCCCGTTGCTCTCGCACTATGATACCTATCGGGCAGCCGTGGCGGAGCGACAGGTTGCGCATGAGCAGGCGGTTGCGGAGAAGAGCAGGCAGCTCAAGGAGACGGAGGCGAGGAACATGCGCACGGGTAGGAGAAAAGAGCGAGATTTGAGCAGCTTCCGGCGAGCATTGGCTGAACTACAGGCTCAGGTCGACTCGTTGGACGAGCTCAAGGCTCAGTATTACCATGAGGTTATCGAGAGCGAGGAGGAAGTATGGGAGTTTATCCTATCCAAGGTGAGTGTGTTTTCCTCTCTGCTCTTTCTTGGTTCGATCTGAAGCAGGGATCTGATTCGCTTCTCTGCTCGTACCATGGTCCAGGTCTCGCTCATGGTCAGATCACAGCTAGAAGTAGCCGAGCGGGTTGCTTCCAAAGGTCAATCGGATCCCATACTCGAACCCATGCTGGCCAGCATTCCCGATCCCTTCGACCAATACGGTCCGCCAAAACAGGACGACCAGATCTTTTCCATCTTACCACCAACGTCACTCCTCTCCTCATCTGCCGTCCTGCCCTCCCAACATCAAGCTCAGCAGTCGCATCACTCGCAGCAGGGCAGCTACGGCAGCGGTGGAACACCCGTCTCTGCCCAACATCTTCAACAATTACAACAGCAACAACTAGGATACGGCATCACTCCATCGGGATCCAGCTCTTCGAATTATGGCGGTGGGGATCCGAACGGAGCTCAATATCCAATCGACCGCATGTCTTCGCCCGCATACAATGTGGGAGGCGGAGGAGGAGGAGGCCAGCATCAGCACGGACTCCAGCAATACAGCCATCTGCAACAGTCGGGCGCCTCGTCGTCGCCAGGACACCAGTATCTGAACCGGCTCCAGCAGCAACAGCAAAATGGCAGCCTCGATCCCAACACAGCCACGGTAGGCTCCCTGCTAGGCTTGCATTCGTCGTCGGGTCCTTCGGGAGGCAGTGCTGGACCCTACACTTCGATGACCGCCAACACGTCCACGTCTTCATCGTCTTCCTCATCTCAAGGCAGACTTTTTCAAGACGACGGAGCGGAGGAAGAGCAGGATGCACTCATGAGCCCGCCCTCGATGCATAGCGGAGGTGGTGGTGGTGGTGGGGCAGGTCGATTGAAGAAGGCGCTGAGCATCATCAACGAGGACGTGCATGCTCCTTCTACACTTGGCTTGGGATCCGGAGCCGCAGCTGCGCAAGGGTATGCATATGATTCGATTGGCTCCGCGTCTGGCTCACAGAGACGGAGGACGGGGGACGTGCCAGTCTTGCGAGAGGGAGCGACGACGCCGACTCGGACGGGATCCGGAAGGAGGAAGCCGCTCTCGTCGATGGGCGCGGTAGATTCTGCAGCTCTGCTATCGTCATCAGCATCTGCTGCTGCGTCCGCCAACAGCAGCACACCAAAGGCGAAAGCAAAGGAGCTTGCGCAGCCCGAGAAGCATCATGACGATACAATCGCATCAGGTAACGGCGGTCCAGAATCCCACGATGGCAATGACGACCAAGGGCAAGGCGAGGAAGGAGCGGAGGAGGAGGAGGAGGAGGAGGAAGAGGACGAGTATGATGAGGATGCGCGAGTTGCGGGTTCGGCGAACAACAGTCAAGGACGAGGCCCCACAGTGCTTGATGCGGACGGGACGGTCATCGTCAAGGCAGACGGCAAAAAGGCTGGTGAAGTCGTTCCGGCGGACGGGAAGCATGCAGATGACGTTCGGAAGGAGAACGAGGAAGACGACGATTGAAGGCCGATGATCTTCTTGCTGGGGGAAAAAGGAACGTTTCCTACTTTACCTTCTTCCGATACTCTTGTTGCGTGCGGGGCCTCCTTGCAAGGTGTAGCATGTATGCATATTCACGACGTTTACGGCCCCGTTCTATTTGATGTCTCTCTTGTCTTTCACGTCGCAAAGTCTCCATCTAGATACCAGGGGAATCAATCGCATTGGTTTCTGCCAAGAAGAGTTCAGAATCTACACAGATGATAGTTGTATTGGTGAGAGAGTCTATGTGTCCACAAGAGGGTCCAATATATGGACCTTTTGAGAGAAGCATGTCTCCTTGGAGGACCTATGCGAGAAGGGATGCAGGAGAGGAAGAGTCCGGTGTGTGTGTATGTAATCAGTCGAGGCCAGAAGAGATGAGGAAGAATACAGTCCCACAAGCCCCCCCATCAGAAACGACGTGGAGTGGGGGGACTTGCTTTGGGTGGGTCGAGAAAGCTATGCAGCTGCTGCTTCCGGTTTGGAGAGTTCGATGCCATCGCCGCGAGAAGCATCGTTCCTGGCCAGTGTCGCCTCACGAAGCACCTTGGCCGCGCGCATAGTGTCGCCCATGCGATGGAGACCGCACTCGCGCTTGACCTGGCCCTTCCATCTGCCCCCACGCTCCGCCTCATCGCCCGCGCCCTCAGCCGTGGGCTCAGTCGAGTGCCAATCGCCGACGGATCGGTACCCGAAATCGAGTAGCTCGTTGTAAGGCACATTGTGGGCCTTGGCGTAGTCGTTGACCTGGGCAAAGGACCAGTTGAGGAAGGCATTGACCTTGATCAGGCCCGTCTCGTCAATCTCGACGGCATTGAGCGAGGCCCGTTCGGCGCCCTGGGACCGACGCCGGCCGGTGAAGACGGCTCGTACGCCGAGGGAGGAGTATGCTCGTTGGGCCGGCTCGACCTTGACGAGGTAATCGTACGAGGACTCGTCCCTCTTCCAGAGCTCGCGGCCGTATTTGTCCTCAAACTCGGTTGTTGAGTCGCATCCTTCTGGCTTGATGATGTGCATAGGAGCATTGTAGTGGGCTGCGGCGCGGTGGGCGAGGTCGATGGTTTGTGGGAAGTGGTAGAGGGTGTCGATGAAGATGAGGGGCACGAGGTGGGTGGGGGATTGCCTGCGTTTTGAGACTTGGGAGATCTGGTCGAGGGTGACGCATCCGGTGAGGCCAAAGGCGGTGGTCTGGTAGAGTCCGGGGAGGTTGTCGATGGCCCACTCGATGATCTCTTCTGGGTCTGCGTCCTGGAGCATGGTGTTGATCTTGTAGAGCCTGGATGCTACCGAGGCGAGTTGTTGTTCTGGCTGGAGCTTGCTTGTGCTTGCCTGTGCCGACGAAGACGAGCTGGCAAAGTCGTGGGTGAGGTTCTTGGTTGCCCAGCTGCCGAGGGCAGAGGTGGAGAGCGATGCTGTCGACATGGCTGTGGGTTGACGGGATGAGTGAGAGAGCTGTGAGCGACAATGTCAAAGACTGGGCAGCTGCTTGGTGGTCAAGAAGCAGGGAAGGATGAGCGTCAGAGAGAATCGAGATCTTATATGGAAGGAAGGAAATAATTCCAGAATGGGTCAAAGAACGAAGGGCCGATCAGAATGAAAGACTTTGCGGATTTTAGAAGGCCGGCTCGGAGCAACGCAACATCAACATGAGAGCGGAGCGGAGGGGGCCCGCCAAGCAAAGGGAACTCAGGCACAGCAGAAAGCTCTGCCCCCCTCTGCGTCATGCGCCATCTGGGCTGGGGCCTCGCTGTGGAAGCTTGAGAAAACGGTCGATGCTCGGACTCTCCACCTTGTTCCTTCCCCCCCATCCATCGCCAGCCAGCAAAAGGGAAGAGAGGAATTGAAAATTAAATGGCCAAATGCCAGACGCAAATGCAGAAAGATGGAGGCCGGTCTGGGAGACAAAGACAAGCCGAAGCTCATCGAGAAGAGAGAGACGTGATGCTGATCGAGAACATCGTTGTCGGTGGCGGCATCCTCACTCACCGCTTTCGCAATTTGGCGGACTTAGCAAACATGGCGTGCTCAACTCTTCAAGCACGCAATTCGATCTTTTCTCGGCCGATACTCGATCTCACGTGGCTGGTTGCATGTTGCGACACTGTGTTGCTGACCCGATCTTATCCAACTCGCGACCTTGCATGCATGCACTGACCAAAGCTGCCAACTCTCAGTATGTACGAGCTCAACAAACGGCAAAGATAGGTCATCTACTCCATCAACCATGGCCACACTGAATCCATACGAGGTGAGCACTGCCATCGCATCGCTGGCGCAGTCGTAGCCACGCACATCTTCACTGACCTGTCCCCAGGAAGCGCGCCTGTACAACACTGCCTCCGAGCGTGAGCAGTGGGAGAACCTCGCAACCCTCTTCAGCATCATCGTCACCCTCGACTATCTCGAACTCGCCTATGTCCGCGGAGGAGTCTCCGAAGCAGCCTACACGCCCGCATGCACTCGCCTCCTCGCACAGTACAAGACCGCCCTCAAGCTCGTCACTCAACCCCTCCTCGCAGGACCCTCCTCGTCCTCAACAGGAGTGGGCAGCGCCAACTTCCTTGCGGGTGGATCCAAACCGCCTCCCGTCCAAGGCTTGGATGAGTTTATGAGGATGTACAACATGGACATGCCTGCCGCGCACCACCGCTTGCTCGTCGGAGTCCCAGCCACCGTCGAACACGGCGCTGCTTCCTCCTCCTCGCCTTCCGGGCTCAACTCGGCAGGCATGTCCTCCGCCTCACAGCCCAACGGAGGCGCTCATTTCACTGCCAACAATGGAGGCTCCATATCCAATGGCGGCCAAGGCGGCAGCGGTAGCGGTAGTGGTGGAGGTGGATCCTCACGTGAACGAGCAAAGCAAGTCGCAGAGACAACCCAGGCGTTCATCACCTTCCTCGACGCACTCAAACTCAAACTCAGAGCAAAGGACAGCTTACATCCCTTGCTCAGCGAGCTCGTCGTCTGCTATACCCGCTGTGGAGAGGGTACCGGTGGGATGAACGAAGAGGCTAGGGCAAAAATGTTACACTGGTGAGTGTTTGTCGGAGCTGGCGATCAAGGAACATGTCGAGCTCATCCTTTCGCGCTGGCATTCGGCACAGGCTGATTCAGCTCAACCAGATGCGGGCGAGTGACGAGATTGACGAGGAGCAAGCCAGACAAGTAAGTTCTCCCTGTATCCCTGCTGCCGGATTCTCGCAAACGGCTCAGACTCAAATGCTTCCCTTTGGCCCTTTTCCTTTCCCAGCTCCTATTCGAAATCGAGGGCGCGTATCAAGAATGGTTCCGCTCGCTGCAAGACTCGTAGCTGCACAAATGGAACGCAACCCCCATTCCCATTCTCGTTCGCACAGCGCTCTGGGGTCGGTATGACAAATATGGGCATGTGACATTTGCGTTAGAGAATGATGCTACACTTTGGCTTACAACGTTTGACGGATGACAGTGATGAGATGCGCCAATAGACCATTCTTTACAGACGGAGCGAAGATCATTCATCAGGGGAGAGAGCATTGGAGAACGAATGACTCAGCCCAGCTTCATGTATGAAATCTCATGATCCTCTCGAGAGTGCTATCCCGAGGAGGAGGACCTGGATCGTCAACGCAGCACTGAAGTACCACCAAGCCAGCGCAGGCCGTCGAGATCTTTTTCCCAACGCAATGCAGAGAAAGGAAAGCATCGAGCTCAGTCTCCCTTCTGCATGAGAAGAAAACAGCGAGGCGGTGGAGGGACTCACATGAGGACAACTTCAACTAAACCGACCGTGGTGATCGCCCGTCCTCCGCTCCGGATCGCTCCAATACCACCACCACCGCTGCCGCCACTGCTCCCTTCGAACACCCACTGAAGCAGCACTATCGTCCGCACCTCTGCTATGATCAGCATGATCAACCACCACGGCTCGACGGGGCCTCGATCGGGTTCAGCACGGCCTCCCAATAACCCCCGGATCACCCTCGTCGGCCATCCCGCCTGTGGTGCTGATGAAGGCGGAAGTGAGAGCGGTGGGAGCGGCGCAAGGTGCCCATCCAATGCTGGACCCTCCGCATGCGAGGATGCAGGATGAGGACCTGCTCTGCCCCGTCGTGTCCGGTTTCGGAGCGTCAAGGCACTCGATGCCAAGTACGAGGTCGCCGCGCCCAGTCTAGTACCCGCACCTTGTGCGCCATTGCTGGCTGTTGCGCCCTCTGGGCCATTCAGTCCACCGGCGTCTGCGTGTCTGGTGGTGGGAGGAGCCGCATCCAGCATGGCCAGGATCTCGGCGCACGTGGGCCGATGGCTCGGGTTGCGGTCAAGCATGCGACTCAGCAAGAGAGACAACGTCTGGGGCACTCGTGCTCGATGCATCGATCTCGCTTCTCTGTGTGTGTGGTCGAAGCCAAATCGGAGATATCAGTCCCCCAGCTTTCCTCATCCTTTCTCTGACGCATGACAGCTCACTCAGCCGAATAGCCAGGATACGCCTCCATCTCTGCCCGCAGCTGATCAATGTCGTCCGAGTTGCGGTAGGGTAGCCGGAAGAATACGCATAGGTGCAGTATCATGCCCAGACTCCAGATGTCCGACTTGCTTGTCAGCTCCTGGAGTTGGCCTGTGATCGGATCAGGAAAGATGGCCTCTGGTGCCATGAACTGTCCGGTGCGGAGCCGATGCAGTTGGTAATAGGGTCGGCCAGCTATAAGTAATCAAGCTTGTGACTCTAGAGGACGCTGATAGCTCACACTCACGTCCATGGTGCCCGTATGTCCAGAGCGTATGCGTCTCCAGTTCCCTTGCAGGAACGTACTGCTGCCAAAGTCACTCAGCATCGCGCGAGGCCTGTTAGACAGAAATCAGTACCGTCAGCTACTCTCAAAGCCTGCACTCGAGCCTCAGAGGATCCAGAGGTAGAAGCTCACAGCATATCGTCAGCTTGCTCCCAATGCAACAAGACATTCTCCGGCTTGACGTCCAGATGTAGCACACCGCGGTCGTGCAGCCAGCCCAGGCCAGAAGCCATGTCTCTCAGTAAGCTATAAAGCTCCTCTTCTCCAAGAAGATGTTGGGCCTGCGGTGGCGCTGGTGACGGCCTCAGATGCGCCAGACCCTGAGCACCTGCGCTTTGGGGCAGTGCCTCCCCAAGGGCTACTTCTGCCCCACTCGCGCCTTCATCGTCGTTGAATAGACTTTGATCATCTACGCTGTCCATCCTTCTCCGGATCCTCTGTGCGCGTATCGCATCTTTGAGACGTTCATTCTTCGCCCGTTGCTCCTGCAGCCGTGGAGACGGTGGTCCTGACGGCACAAAGTCTGAGCTATGCCCAGGCAGCTGCCCAACAGCTCCTATCAGCAGTCTGCGCGCATGAGTAGACGAGGGTTCTGCTGCGCCTTGCGAGGTCGGCGCGGGCTGATCGAGGTCTGATTGGTCCCTCAGCCCGTTGGGACCGGGGACCTGGCTTTGATGGGGAGTGGAGCTGTTGCTGCTCGGGCCGGCCCGATTGTCTGAGTTCTGCCGGGAAATTGGATTTCCTGCTCGTGCTGAAATCCAGTCTGCGAGCGAGCCTCCGTTGGCGGCCATCATACTTTCATGATCGCTATCAGTCAGCAAACGTACTTTGATTGACGCCGACAGCTGACTCACAGGACATGCAGCGTGGGCACCCGAGGAGAGAAGCGACTCATCTGAGCCTCCTCAATCCCTGTAATAGAAGGCGACGTTCTGCTCAGCTACCACTGCCTATGCAGCGTAGGTTGAGCATGACATTCTACCCACATGCGTGCTGATAATGAATCACATTCGGGTGTCTGAGGGTTTCGAGCATCTGTACCTCTTTGAGACTAGCGAGTAGATTATCTGCATAGTCTCCCACCGGAACTGGCTCGAATATGTGACACGTGAGTGACATATATCAGCATCTCTACAACTGAATCGCTCGCAATGCATTCCAAGCCTCACCCTGCTTAACCGCATACTCGCCAAGCTGTTGGCCTGCAAGCACATGTTGACAGAGCCACACCGTTCCTCTCGCGCCTCGACCCAGCTTCCGCACTTTGACAAAGAAGCGTTCAAAGTAGCCTTGTGAGAATTGAGATGCTTGAAGTCTCTGTCGTTTGCTGGGGCCCTGATTCGGCAGTGTGGACGAGCGACCCGGTCGGCCCGTTCTGTGCTGAGGCGGCGTTCCTGGGATTCCCACTCCGACGGGTCCATCTGCGACTCTGCGTGATGCGGCCTTGCGACGGAGCTCGGCTTCGATGGCCACCTGATCGTCAAGTCTGATCGCATTGGCAGACTCAACGGCATCGTCAGAGACGAGTCCTTCGTCCTCCTCGTCATCATGGTAAACGTCGTCGTCGGCCACGAGGGCAACGATGGGAGTACCTGGTCGACTCGTTGCTCGGGATGGCGGGATGCTCGCGTTCGCCAAGAGACGGAAGTATTCCGGGGCGACATAGGAATGGTGTTGGCTTTCACTGCTGGCTACATCTTCTCGACCGCTAATGCTACCCTCTGTGCCCGTAGAGGTATCAGCGTAGCTGCGGGCATTGTGTCGAGGAGCGTTAGCCGAATCCAGATCATCATGTGCTGGGGAAAACGGTCTGAGGCATGTTGGGCAGGTAGGGGGTAAGACCCCGGAGGCAGTGGTGGTTGTGAGCGGACCGGGTGGTCGATGGGGAAGCAGAGCCAAGCTGTCAGAGAAATGTGCTGGGGTAGAGCTTGAGACAGGCAGAGAAGCAGAGGAAGGATGGAGGATGAGCTCCCGTGAGTTTCGATCATAAAACGCAGCCAGACTCGGCCTGTCAATAGCAAGAGACACAGGAAAGCTCAGGGATCAGCCAAGAATTCTACGAAGCTGAACGATGGGTAGCTTGCCGCTCACGTTCTGAGAACGAGTTGGAGCTGAGATGGATCTGATGGGCCGGCCTGATCGACCATCATCATCATTGCCCCACGATCATTCATTGGGCTGCCATCGTTTCGTGGCCCTCTCTGCTGTACTCGAGCCGCAGATCCTTCTGCCCTCTTTCGTGGTTCTCGAGAAGTTGGATGGACCAGCCTGTCTGAGCTTGTCCTGTCCCCCTTGCCCCAAATTTACATAGAGCTCGCCCAGTGAGGCCTGTGCGCCACGTCGGCAAACAACAAGAAGATCCGCCCTCCTCCCCCCAGAGTTACAGCAGCATCCTTCTCGACGCGATCTTCACAGCTTCCATCACCATCAGGCTTCCCATCGAGCTCGTCATCTGCACGCTTCCCAAACCCCTTAACATTGACCACCCGCCGCCGCTACCAGCACTCAACCCCAAAATGGCCGAGCAACAAGCCTTCGACCCTAACAAGGCCCAGAATCTGCCTGAAATCGAAAAGCAGATGGCCGTCAAGTGTGTCGAACATGCTCAAGTATACTGGAACCTGCTCGAAAAGGTACAGCCCACCCAGCTCAAATTGACCAAGTGAGTCTCGTGTGCCATCCCGGCTTACCATTTCCCTCAACAACAACGAGCGCTGATCTGGGATCACCTGCATACATTCTTCTCACTTGACTGCGTTTTGACAGGCTGGACGATGACATCTACGCAGACTTCCAAGCAACCTTCCCAGAATACTCAGAGTCCGAGAACAAGAACTCGGTGCTGAAGCTGGACGAGGAGGCAATGAAGTCGGCAGAGGGCAAGGAGCGCTGGCGCAACTTCATGAACAAGTACGAGGGCAAAGGTCAGTTACTCTACTCTTTTTCTCCCCTCGAAACACAAGACACCATGCTCAAAACTTCATGCTTCTCATTGCCCATGCAGTGGCCGACTTCAACTTTGGAACACTGATCCGAACAGACGGGTCAGACGAGTACACCCAATTCAACACTACCTTTGGTAAGTAGCTCTGGCTACCAACGCCCTGCGCTACGACCCCCAGACTCGTGAAGCTGCAATACTGACCCTCGCGCTGTGCTCACAGTCATGCGAATGCAGTTCTACGTCTTTGAGATCGCACGGAATCGCCGGGGACTGAACGACTGGGTCTACCAAAAGGCGCAGAAGGAGGCTGCCAAGGAGGTAAGTCTTTCCTCCCTATATGTAAAGCTTTCTACCAGATGCGACTGTTGAGCTGATGGCGTCTTCACGTTGCCCGTGTGATCGAAACCCAGGCGGCAAAGAAGGCGAAGGGCAAAAAGTGAGAACGGAGCGTGTCCGAATCCCGCCCCACCGCTCAGTGTGAGCCTCTCTGACGGACTCTATGCACTGCTCTGAATTCGAAACACCATCATCGGTCTACCCAACGCGTGTTTTGGACACTCGATGGTGACTGTCTCTATGAGAGCGACCGACCTGATGCGTCATCCCCATTCCGTTGCCCAGTCATCTTTACTCGAGCATCCTACTTGTCTTCCCTGTGCATTTATGTTAAGCCCAAAAGTGAATCAGCCACAGCCATTGTCACCCAAGCTTGAGCGACCGGCCCCAGTGATTGTGTATGCAGTCCCTCAGACCACAGATGCGGGACAAGTTGTTTCTCAGCAAGTGCCTGCCGGTCAGCGTGCGTGATCGTGGTAAATTGCGGGGGCGCGAGGTGTGTGGCCGGGGGGAAATGTTGGGTCCTCACTCAGCCATGGGACTCGCTCGCTGATTATGTACACCTTCTTTCGCCTCAAGCGTCCCTGATTCCTCACGTCCACCACAGCTTCGTATTCGCGCGGACCCGCTCTGCTCGCTTTTCTGATTTTCGATTTGGTTGCGCTGGGTCACACTCGCTCAGTGTCCCTTCAAGATGGTGCCTTGGTTCGCCAATTGCCGATGCGCGTCTTCTCGGATGGTGTCCAGGTTGGTCGGGTGAGTCAGATAATCAACAGCGAGGTATACACCGAACGCAGCTGCACCGAGGCCTAGTCCTGGAAAAACGTTGCGCATATAGAATCGATTTGTGAAGACGGGATGTTTTCGCCAGGCTTCTCTGGCGGCCCAAGGGTCGCGGTATTGTGGTCGAGACATGGCGTCTGTGTCGGTGAACTGCTGAGAAGAAGGCACATGCCGATCAGCATACCTGCTTATGGAGACATGCGGCTTGATCTTGCGTACCTTTGAGCGAGATTCAACCTCGTATCACGTCCAGGCGTTGGCAGCGTCTGTGTAGGTGAGCTACATGAGGAGAAGACGCATGTCGATCAGCATACATGCTTGTGGAGACATGCGTCTTACTCTTGCTTACCTTGGGGTGAGATTCGACCTCGTATCACGTCCAGGCGTTGGTTGGTGGACGTCCAAATTGTGAGGTGGTGATGGTTAACCGGGTTGTTTGTGGAGTCTCATGCAGACTTCTCGGTCAGAGTCTCCAGAATTGGAAGCAGCACGAAGACTCCACAGTGACGCCGACGACGGGTGTCAAACGCCGTCTGCCTCCGAAACGGCGCACCTTCCCTTCCATCCACGGCCTTGTTGTAGGATTCACGATTCTTCCCGTTCTCGTCTCCACCACCAACCGTCACCCAACTGTTTGGCACAATCATGATCGGTCGTCAACTCACATCCACCGTCGCACGGGCGGGCGCTCGCCAAGCCTCGACCTCCGCAGCGGGATCTTCCTCATCACTACCCATCCCTCCCAAGATTGCGACCCCAGCCAGCGTCGCTGGCCCCGGCGGCAACTCTGCCCGCATGGAGTCCGTCGTGAGCTTCTACAAGGCCCTGCCCAAGGGAGAGGCTCCTGCCAAGCGTGGAGGCGGAATCAAGGCTCGCTTCTTTGACGGCAAGAACGCAAGTGGAGCTCCCATTGTTGCTACCATTGGTGCCCTGCTCCTCCTCGGTTACACCATCGACTACAACATGCGTGAGTACCTTTCCAAAGTGCCCTCCAAGCGCACATCTACTTGAATCAATGCTGATCTAACGCCTACTTGCAACCTGCTATCTCTCTGCACCTCATTGCCCGAACATTGAACAGACTTGAGTAAGCATCTCCACGATCAGCAGCACACCTTTCTTCCCGGTGACATGACTGACACCACCATTTGCTTGTACTTGTACAGAGCACCACAAGAACGCACACCACTAGACAACAACTCTGCAACCAAAAGATCTATTGAATCGAACATCTGCAACGCTCCGCAAGGCAACATGAAGAGACTGGACCTTTCCTTCTTTTGTAGAGCACATCCCGGTCTTTCAAATCATACCCTTGCGAGTTGGAAGATATGAGACTCAGAGCAGGCCTAGCGCCTGTTGCGATCTAGACATTGGTGGAGAAGGGCATCGATGGAGCACTCCAAAAGGGCGTTGACGGGCGCTGAGCAGATATCTCCATACCAATAGGTCACTCTTGTCAGGAGCAATGAGGAATCAGCTGGACACAACCAGCGGCCCTTGAAATGACTCGGATTATGGGTATGCATAGATACTGTTACATGCCTGCAGCGCCAGCGCGTAGTGCTCGACTGAATTCGCGGAACGACTTGCGATTCCGCGCCTCACATTCCTCCTGGAAAGATTCATGAAGCTCAGCAACTTGCCTTCCTGTGTGATCGGTCGATGTTGAGAAACAAGAACGTTAGCGTCTTGGGTTGCATTTAGGAATGCATGGAGGGTGCCCACGAGACAGACACTATCCGTCGTGCGTGCACGTCGCAGGAATGAGAGTGCTCACCTGGTGACCCGGCCCAGATAGTCAGACTTGGTACGACTGTGTTTGGTGCCAGTACGGTACCGTCAAGAATGCGAGCACAATCCTTGATGTTCACGAAGCGGCCCTGCGACGCAACGTTCGGGTGATTGTGTGGCCACGTATCAGCAACGAGGTCGGACAGCGTCAGCAAGGTAGACGGAGGGAACACTCACGATGACACAGTTGGCTCCGATGTCGACCGAGTTGCCTACTGTTTGAGCTTCGAGTACAGTGTTGGGCCCGATGGTGACATGGTCGCCGAGCTTTGTCGGATAGTAGGAGAAGTTCCTGTGGAGTCAGAAAAAGATCAGTACCCGTCCCTCCCATGTCTGTGTCGTTCAATGAAGCCGATCAAGAGACGCACCCTTGATAGATCTTGTACGGCGGTCTAACGACACATCCCTCCCCAATCGAGCAATATCTCCCCATCGAAATGACAATGTGCGGCGTCGAACCCCTCGCACTCGCACTCCCAGCAGCACCCTCCTTCGAAGGCGACGCCAGCGGATTGCTGCTGCTGCTCGTATCTTTCACTTGCGACCGTCGCAAGTCGGCGCGGAGAATGGCCTGGGGGTGTACGATGCATTTGCCGCCGAGGACGATGAAATGCGAGCCTGAGATTACGGCTTCGCGCGCAATGATGTTCTTGGCTTGAGTCTCGATGTAGCGCGAGACTGGCTTGGGCGCAGGGGCTGGTGCCGGTGCTGGTGCTGGTGCTGGTGCTGTATTTGACCCGGAGCCTGCTGCGCCTGATGAGGAAGAGATACTTGCTGAATTGGGGTTGTGAGAACCTGAGGGAGTTCTTGATGGTAACCTCGCTGACGCGGCGGTGGACGATGGTCTTGATCTTGAAGGCTCTGAGGGTTCTCGTGCGGACATGTCTACCTGCTCTTAGGATTGGCCTGTGCCGTGGGCTGATCAGAATGCTTGGTCCTCGTCGTGTATTGTGGGAATGCTGTTCTTCCTACTGCAGAGTGTTGGTGTTCGAGAAGAGTGTTGGTCTCCAAGTGTTGATCTTTTTGGGGAAGTGTTGGTCTGCATCTTGACCACCAACATCATCGGATTCCTCAGGCCAAGTTCGCAGTCCATCCAAAGGTAGCACGTTGACGCAGGGAGCATGCTGAGTGCAGGAGGAAGCTCCTCTTCATCGAGACCATCAGCATCCAGTGGTCCAAGCGGCGCATCTAGCGCATCGTCTACAGCTCCAGAAAAGTCCAACACAAGATTATATGTGGGCAACTTACATCCCAGCGTAGATGAGTGCGTCTCCTGTCCTTCCAACGACCAGATGAGCTTGCTGCTTTCAAGGTCGGCTGAAAAGTCTCTCTTTATTCCTTCTGCTCGTCCTAGATATACTCTGATCCAAGTCTACTCCAAACATGGCAAGGTGGCCAAGCTCGACTTTTTGTTCCACAAATCGGGCCCGCAGAGGGGCAAACCTCGAGGTTTTGCTTTCGTCGAATATGCAACCAGAGAGGTGAGTTGGTCCGCCTTCATGATCCATGTCTTTTTCTTTATGTGAGTTGTATTCACGTCCTCTTCTTTCACATTCGAAATCGACGACTGGGGGCCTAGGAAGCGATGCAAGCCCTCATAGCGACGAATGACAAGATGCTACGAGGCCGAAAGCTGTCAGTCACCTTCGCGAACAAATCTGACTATGCGGAAGGCGGTGGATCGAGCGGCGTCGGTGGTGGTGGCGGTGGTGCTGGCCCTCATCGGAATCGACAGGGCGACATCAGCAAACCCACCACGCTCAGTCTGATCAAGAATGCTCAGAAACCAAAGAGGTGAGCTCGACTTGTCACAAAGCCCCGTCTTTCCGCCCAACGATGCTAGGCAACGCTGGATACTGACCTAGCTTTCCCTGGTAATGATCAGCACGAATGCCAAGATTGCAGCCATGGAGGCCAAACTGAAGCTCCTCCAGGAAAAGAAGAGCAGTAGCGATCCAGAAGGATCAACAGGTGGCCGGAGCAATTCTGTGCTCCCTGTACCGCCCAGCAGCGCCGGGCTACCTTCCAAACCACCACCCGCGCTACCAGATTTCAATCGACCGGCCCGGTGAAAGGATGACATGATGATCTGGCTGAAAATGATTATCGTGAAGGCTCATGTATGATTTGCAAACAAAATTGTAACGCAAGCTTCTAGAACTAAGGTGAAAACGGGTCGTCACGAGACACATGGAGAGAGCAGATGACCGTAGCGGTTCAGGAGCGAGGAATGGTCTTACTTTCTGTTGGTGAGGAAGAACTTGATCAGACCCGAGGTGGACGCGTCCTTACCGGCCCCATCGACCTTGGCCGGGTCATGCGACTGCAGGATGGGCAAAATCTTCTTCGCAAGCACCTTGCCAAGCTCGACACCCATCTGGTCATAGGAGTTGATGCTCCAGATCGAGCCCTGGGCGTTAATCTTGTGCTCGTACAGCGCAATCAATGCACCGAGCGTCGCGGGCGTCAGCTTCTGGAACATGATGCTGTTGGTGGGTCGGTTGCCCTCAAAGACTTTGCTCTTGACCAGGAACGAGTTGGAAGCCTCTGCGCCGAGCTCCTTCTTGACCTCCTCCTCCGTCTTACCGAACGCCAGAGCCTCGGGCTGGGCAAAGAAGTTGGAGAGCAAAATCTCGTGGTGCTCGCCTAGTGGGTTCTGGCTCTCTACGGGCGCGAGGAAATCGGCAGGTATGATCTTGGTGCCCTGGTGGATCAGCTGGTAGAACGCGTGTTGGCCGTTGGTTCCCGACTGGCCCCAGATGATCGGACCGGTTTGATAGTCTACACGCTGGCCGTCCTTGGTGATAAACTTGCCGTTGGACTCCATGTCGCCTTGCTGGAAGTAGTCAGCAAACTTGTGCAGATATTGGTCGTATGGCAGAAGGGCTTGAGTCTGCGCGCCAAAGAAGTTGTTGTACCATACTCCCAGCACAGCGAGGATCACGGGCAAGTTCTGGTCGAGAGGGGCCGTCTTGTAGTGCTTATCCATCTCGTGCGCGCCGCGCAAGAGCTCGGCAAAGTTGTCGTAGCCGATGACGAGCGCGATGGAGAGACCAATGGCAGACCAGAGGGAGTAGCGGCCACCAACCCAGTCCCAGAAGCCGAACATGTTCTCCTTGGCAATGCCAAACTCGGTGACAGCCTTCTCGTTTGTGCTGAGGGCAACAAAGTGCTTGGCAATGTCCTCCTTGGATCCACCGTTCTTGAGGAACCAGTCGCGCGCCGAAGCAGCATTGGTCATGGTCTCCTGGGTGGTGAAGGTCTTGGAGGCGATGATGAACAGGGTCGTCTCCGGGTCGCATTCCCGCAGAGTCTCGGCGAGATGGGTGCCGTCAATGTTGGAGACAAAGTGAGCCTTGAAGTTGCGATCGACACTGTATGGCTTCAGGGCCTCGACCACCATGACGGGGCCCAAGTCGCTACCACCAATTCCGATGTTGACAAGAGTGTTGAGCTTCTTTCCAGTTCTGCCTAGTGCCTTGCCGCTGTGGACATTTTGAACAAACTCTCGCATGCGCTCGAGCACAGGCTTGACACCGTCGACACCGGGCTCGGTGAGCTTCCAGGTGTTTTCGGGATCGCGGAGGGCGATGTGAAGAACGGCCCGGTCCTCCGAGGCATTGATGTGTTCGCCGGCGTACATGGCGTCGCGCTTCTGCTCGACCTGGGCCTCCTTGGCGAGCTCGAGCAGGGCGGCAAAGATGTCCTCATCGATCAGGTTCTTGGAAAAGTCGAGGAGGAGGGAGATGTCGTCTGCCTTGAAGGAGCGGGAGAGCTTTTCGAAGCGCTTGGGATCGGAGGCAAAAGCCTGGGTGAGGCTGAAATCCTTGCCCTTGGACTCGTAGAGCTGTTGGAGCTTGCCCCAGGCGGGGAGCGAGGTGGAGAGGGCGTTGCTGGTCATGATGGAGAATGCGCTGCGGCTTTTGCGACGGGGTGTGAATCTATGGTCTCGACGATTACAATGATGAATCAGAAGGAAGAAGGGTCAGCACATGGACAAGTAATACCGAGTCAGAAGGAAGCAATGCGAGGCAGCATTGCAGCGATCACGATGGCGAAGCCATGACAGGAATGTCCCCTTGGACCGAAGGGCCGATCGCGGGCGTTCGACCTTGTGGCAGCCTGCTCGGTAGCTACACCAGACCATGCCATACAGAGGGAGAGGAGATCGCAGCAGATACTCACACAGCGTCGCAAGGATTGCAGGGTTGTGGTGTGTGAGAAGAGGAAGGACAAGATTCAGATGAAGTTGTGTTGCGCTGCAGTGTCTTTTATCAATCATCCCCAACATGGTCCATGCGTCATCCAGACCGTCGGCCACTTTTTGTGCCACTGCCGCCATCGGGCATTTCAAACCACGTGACCAACATTCTTAAACCCGGCCGCGACTCAGAAAGGTTGCGCCTCAACAAGAAACGCGACTCGCGACTCACACAAGTTTGTCGCGCAATTCGCAGACCACGCTCGACTCTCACGCCTTGCCAAAATACATAACACAGTGATCAAGGCTTTCATCATGGCGCTTCCCCATCTCAGCCACGCCTCCTCGTCCGCACTGCCGGTCGCCTCGGCGCCCATTGTTCCCTCACTGGCTCATCGCCCGGTAGGCTACCCTTCCACCTCCTCCTACCACCACCCACCAGGAGCCTCCGCAGGTCCAGTCCATTCTCAAGCCATGTCCGCTCCCAATGCACAGCCCGTCCCACCCGCTCCCGCGCCGGCACAAGCACTGCGCACCACGTTCCCATCTCGCCTCCGCGCAGGCACCACGGCGCTAATGCAGCCCTTGCCCAACGCGCCAGACCTCAACGACGGCGTGCCCGTGTCGGGGAGCATGTACGTGGATGAGGACGACGATGTGGTGTTGGGCATCACGCCCGTAGGTGCGGTACCCAAGCTCCTCTCGAGAGAGGTAGCGCTGGGAAGTGGGAGGGGCACGCCCTCTGCGGCCGAGGCAGAGGGCAGCTTGAGGAGGTACGTGGGCATGCCTGTGCCAGGCTCGAGACTGGCTGTCAAGGAGCCGAACCGGTACCTGCACCAATACTTGTGAGTCCACGACGCACTCAAAGGTTGCCCGAATGAAGAAGGGCTGGACTTATCTTCCTAATGAACACTGTACTACAGCACCGAATACGACATGGAGCAAGCAGCCTCGCAGTCAGAATGTCTCATCCCCGTCAGGATAGAGCTCGAGACGGACAGCCATCGGATACGAGATGTCTTCGTCTGGAACATGAGAGGTGAGTGTGCCTGCTTCGTTCGCGCGCTGTCAGAGGAAAATCTTGATTGACCACAACTTTTGGTTGATACAGAGAAACTGATCACGCCGCAGCAATTCGCCAAATCTCTCCTGCTGGATTTGGACCTGCCTCTGGAGCCATATACGTCGCAAATAGAAAACGCGATCAACCAGGCCATCGAGGATGCGCATCAGGCTGGGATCGGCCATGCAGACTTTGGAGAGAGGGAAGATGACATTCGAGTCATTGTCGAAGTGAGTCCTCATATTCGGGGCTGAGCAGGTCTGACTGTGTGCTGACCCCGCCCGAGCCCATTACCAGTACACGGTCCAGATCCTCCGTTCTACCGTCAAGGACCGGCTGGAATGGGACCTCTGCTCTGGCCTGACGCCCGAGTCCTTTGCCCGCCAGCTCTGTGCCGACTTGGGTCTGAGCGGAGAGGCAATCACCATCATCTCACACGCCATACGGGAACAGCTTCTGATACACCGCCGTGCTGCTCTGGAGCTGATCAGGGCCGAGGAGCTCGAGACGAGGGGGGCGAGACCGTTGGAGGATGTGTGGAGGGATCTGGAGCAGGCGAGAGAGTTTGGGCCGCTGATGGAGCCACTCGCTGATGATGAGCTCGAAAAGATTGAGATGGACGCGATGAGGAATAGCAGGTGCGTACGCAATTTTCTGAACACACTCTAGCGATATGAGTAGCTCACAACGTCTGCGTCTCTGTTATGCTGTTCGCGTTTCACAGGAGGAATCGTCGTGCAGCGCGTGCTGAAGGCGGCCGTAGGAGACGGTGAAGTGGGGGTTCGATATACGAGTGCCTCCTCTAGCAAACACGCTAGCATTCGCCAGCTTCGACTGTTCTTTCTCAACGCGGAAGGCGGAGCTCCCATGTATTTTTGTAATTGTACAACCACTCCATCTTCCTGTCCACACCCATCCTCGTACTGTCAGTAGGATCACGACACAGCATGCAACTCGAGTTGAGACTGTGAATGCTTCGCACTGGCCATTGGCCCGATCAGATTACCAAGAGAGTCTTAGGATGCGCCATCCGAGGGGGTAGTGTCTGTTGATACAGTGTGGTTGCTATCTTTTCACTTCTTGGGTCCTGGTCCGAACTGTGAGGGGAGGTGATAAGTCAGTGAGAAGGAACCGAGCGTGTTAAGCCTCCCAGCTTTGGACAAACTCACAGGAGCACCAATGTCTTTTCCGCGCAGCTTGACACCTAGTGCGCGTTCCATCTTGGACAAGATTTGTGCATTGGGCACCGCTTTCCCGCTCTCGTACTCTGCAATCACCTGTGGCTTCTCGTTGATCTTGGTGCCGAGGTCCTTCTGGGTCATTTCTTTGTCCTGGCGAGCCTGTTGGATTGCGCGTCCGACGGAGGGTGCGACCTTGGGTGGCGGTGCGACTTCATTTTCTCTGTCTAGCTTGGCGATGCGTTGGTGGTCGACGGGAGCGTGGCCCTTGTTGGTTCCGGCGGTCACTGTTGCGTTGATCGAGCATTAGAAGATGGATGAGTCATAGCTACTCTCAGATGGACGGCGAGGAAGGGAGGGACTGACCTTTGCGGTCATTCTCGGTGATGGCACCGACCTGCTTCGCGCGTTCGTAGGCAGTGGGGCCTTGACGGCCGCCTGATCCGCCAGGACGAGCCTTGGAGCCAATGACAGTAACGTTGTCTGAAGCCGTGCGCAACACCAAGGGAATGGTCAGTGCTACGTCCACCAGGATTGCCTCCATTCCGACTCGAGGCATCGAGGCTGAAGTTAAGCTCACCCCAGTCAGACATGATTGCTAGATGTGTGCGGGTCGGTGAAGAGTTGAGAGACAAGACTAGTAAGTGCGAGGTTGTCGTTGTTGTTGCTGCTGGTGCTGGTGATGGTGTTGAGGGAGGGATGGAAGGTGAGAGAAGGTCGAGCTCGTGTGATGTGGTGGGCTGTGAGACGTCATCTTGCGCCCTGGTGAGGGCCGTCGAAACGCTCCGAGCGGGGCTGTTCCCTGACCCACAGGGGCGGTTGGAGAACCCTTGTCTGAAAGTCAAGTGAGTGAGTGAGTGACCCCGGCCGCCGTCCCACAAAAATCCGACCCACGGGAAGCCTCAATTGCAGTCACAGTTGGCCATCTTCTCCCCTCGATCACGCCTCGTTACGCCCCTTGGCCAGCGCATTCATCCAGCCTCGACTCGGTCCAGCTGATCCTCGCCTGGGAGCTGCGCGTCAATCTCCACATCCGCTCACAAACAGCCATGCAAGGATGATGTTCCAGCAGGATCCCAATCAGCTGCTTCCCCAGCTCTCAGACAGCAGCAACAACAGTCTCCAAGTCAGCAGCGCACTGGGTGACTCTAGCAATCCAGGAAGCACAGGATCACAGACTCCCTCAAACCCAACAACAGATGGAGGCCTCTCAAGAGCAAACTCACTCGCAAGAACGCGAGCCATCGCAACCCTAAAACGAGCAGCCTCCGCACGCGAGCTCAAACGGGCAGCTTCTCAGAACAGGCACGATGCCTCACCATCCCCACTGCCCTCCGTATTGCCTGGCCCAGAACAAGGCAATGCTAGAGCTACTGAACCAGGTATCTCAGCAGCAGCACCAGCACCAGCACCAGCACCAGAGCCAGTGGAGACTATCGATCCAGGCTACCTTGCACCACCGTCGGCCGCATCAGCAGCAGCAGTAGCATTTTCAGCTCCGCACCTAGCCAATGACCTCTTGAGTCCACCTCTCGCAGTCCCACAACCAACTTTTCCTCCCAATGGCGTCCTACCAGACTCGGCCAGCACCATCTCCCACCACAGCGGGAGCGAAGGCGGCTTTGCCCACCCTTACACACATGCCGGGCCCGTCATCCCTGCTCCCTTTCTTCTTCCGATCCCGATCCCACTTCCCATTTCGGCAGCCGGAGGAGGGCTCACGCCTCCTCTAGCCAGGACACCTCCTCAACCGGGCCCTACCATGGTCTCCCAAGTAGCTCGCACATACGCCATGGCTAAATTGCTGGGTGCTGCTGGGCTGCAGGCGGAAGCGGAGGAGGAACAGCAGCAATTACAGCAGCAACAGCAACAACAGATACAACAACTGCAACAGCTGCAATTGCAGCAGCTTCAGCAACAGCAATTACAGCAGCAGCAGCAGCAACTACAGCAACAACTACAGCAGCAGCAACAACAACAACAACAGCAATTGCAACTGCAGCAGCAACACATACAGCTACAGCAGCAGCAAGAGCAACAAGAGGAGATCAATAGTACCTTGCTTCAGGCAGCTCAGCCAGAGCCGTCACATTCTCACAGACCTCTGTCAGACGGTATCCAGCATCTGCTCGTTCTGGAACCCCAGCCAGAGGCCGAAGCAGATTCCACGCAGGCGGCGGCAGTCGATGCAGATCAGGAGGAACAAGAAGAACTGAGGCACGAAGATGACGAGCTGGAACAGGAGGAGGAGGAGGAGGAGGAGGAGGAGGAGG